>CANYBF010225892.1:0-16189 GCA_948192965.1 Dalechampia spathulata | reverse complement strand
TTGATTATGTATAAATGGAAGACTTTGATTGAATAATGAAAGAATAAGGAAGTTAAGTTATTGAATTTGGTGTTATGCATAACCAAATGAATTTCTGTTTTAATATGTAAAAATTATGTTAAACCCTAATTTATATCACTTTAATTTATCACTTTGGTTGTTGTTTGAAGTATATGAATGATGATTAATTGTATTTTTAAGGTTTAGAATGCTTAAATATTGATGGAAAGATGATTATATATGATGATGGCTTGATTTCAAAGTTATTGCCCAATTTTTCACCCCCTATGAAATGACTTCTATAATTTGGTTTTAATGTATAACTCATTAAATTATATATAAATATGATGAATTATGATGTTATAATGAAGAAAATAAAGTTTGAAGGCAATTGGAATATAATTACAAAAGTTATGCAAATTTTGGTACTTAGGGGACAACATGTATGTACTTGTATTAATGACTGCCTAATGTAGTAATTTAATGCAGGAAAATTGGAATTTTGATTTGGTATTATTTATAACATGTTAATATAGGTGTATGTGCAATACGGTATGGTTTTAATCTGATTGAATATGATGAATGAGGCATATAAGTGAGGTGTACAAAATCTGTCGAAACTAAATTTCAAAAGAGGCAGAGTTAAGGGTTTACGATAATGACATTTTGACCACTTTATCATTGGAATTATTGAATGTCTAATATAACATTAGATCTAGTTTTCAATGGTACTAATTTCAAAAATTTCTGAAGTCATTTACTTGGTCTGAAATATCACGTTATTCTGGATGTTACAGTTAAGCTGGAATTTGGCAGAATTGATAGGCATATAGTCATTTGATATTGGAGGCCTTAATGATTGAATTTTTATCGTTAGAAATAACTTTGAGTCTAGTTTCTAATGGTTTAAGAATTAATCAATTTAAAGGTCATTTACATAGTCGAAATGCTTGCATAAAGAGGATTATTCCATGAGGTAGCATATGAATGAACTTGGAAGATATGCTTGTTTTAACACCAAAATAATGCATTATGCAATTTTGTTTTAAATGCTTAAATGAATGGTTATGTACATACATTTAAAAATCCAACAGAGGTAAAAAAAATTGATCAAATGAATAGTAACCTATGAATAGTAACCCATGAATAGTAATTTACATAACATAGTTTGATCACTTAAGGAATGGATGTTTAAGGTACCTAAACTTAATTTTGTACTTATTTAAGCCTTAAAACTCACTATTATACTTAACAGATGATATTTTAATGCAAGGACTTAAATGAACCGGAAGGCATTAATGATCTCTAATTATGAAGTGTGAAATGTTGTAAGATGGTATTGTGTTTATATGTTATTTGTTAATTAAAGTTTAATAGTGGTTACTTATCATGAATGATTATAGATAATTTTACTAAATAAAGGTAAAATGGAAATGTGAGAGGTACGAAGTTCATACTTCTCCTTCAGGTATCGATAAGGGCAAAGCGATAGCAGGTTTGTGCTATTCATCTTATGACCCCTCATAGGGTCTTAAAATGATGATTTCTCACTTAATTTCTTATGATAGCAACGTAGTGTGATTATATTGTAAATGATATTATATAGTCATCATTGCTTATGGTCATTAAAGCATCATTTATACATCATGTCATGAATCATCCATACATACATACATATTCATGACATATCATACAAAAGATATAAGGAGGAAAAGAAAATGATATACAGAGAAATGTTTATTGATAGCATACTGGGTCATACAGTTATTATTGATTTCCTTTATGGAATCATACAGTATAGGTTCCTATCATGGAACCATAGAGTAATATTATGTTCTTATGGGAACCAGAGAATGATACAGTACCGGTACATAAAGAAATGGACCAAGTACAAGATTGTGCACAATCATACAAAAAAGAAATAAAATATTACAAGAAAATCATAAGGAGAATGCAAAGCATGAATGCATTCTCACAGACATACATTATCATTTATATATGTTGCAAATACGGAAGTTGTTAATGAATAGTAATTTATGAATTGTAACTTATGAATAGTAACTTATGAATACTACCGTATGCCTTATGCATTGATTATAATAGCTAACGAGTGATGCAAAATGACACTATATGATATAGTTGTATGGCTTATTATTGATTATTATGATTTGACTTCAAAATGTTATTGTTGATATATGCACATATCATTTACTTATTTTATAGCACCACTAAGTTTTATACTCAGCGTTTGTCATTTGATGAACGCAGGACCAGGACCTTCTAGTGAGAATCTAGGCTGACCAATCTATAGTCAGAGGAGATTATGATTTGAAGAATCTCATTCTCAAGGCAGCTTTGGACCAATGTAACATACTCCATGGTGTTCTTGTATATATGCAACTTATTATATTAACCTCAGTGGCGGTAATACTTATATTATGAACTTGTGATGTATGTAATATTGATATCACCTTATCATGTAAACTTTAAATATACATATTACATAATGAAAGATGGTGTGATAAACTGAAAACATATATTGAAATAAAATGGATGCATACTATTGTGTATTGATATTACCTCTGTTATGATGACATGTGATAATATATTTATGTACGATTACTGTAGCAATTTACTGTAGTAAAAAAATAAAATAAGGTAAAAAAATTACATATATAAATCCTTTGTAGAATAATTAATAATTTCTTTGTTTAGGGAATTATTAACTATTTTACGAGAGCATATTATGTCGGGTTGGGTGTGATATATCCCTCCTTCTCCCTGATTGCTTTTATTGTTACCAAAGGGGGAGATGTGTTTAGATAGGGGGAGATGAGTGGTTTAACTTAGGATAGTTGACTTTTTATTGACTTTGATTATGTTTTTGTTATTTGTTGATTTATCTAATGTATTTATGATATTTGATTTTCTCATTTACTATGTATTTGATATTCTCTTTGTGTATTTTAATTAATTATGATTAATTTCATGAATTCTAAAACAAAGGGGGAGAATTACAATTCATAAATTTCATTGATAAATATTTTTCAAATTAAACTTAAATTGATTGTCAACATCAAAAAGAGGGAGATTGTTAGACTCACCTTTTTAGCTTTTAATTATTAACAAAATAATTCAAGTTAATTCAAGTTAAAAATTATGAATATGTGTTTTGTACGGGCATACCACTGTTGTGTATTGCATTGTACAAGCATACCACTATTATGTATTGCATTGTACGGCCATACAGTTGGTCATACCACTTGATGTTTTGGTTTTAGGCTTGGTACGAGCATACCATATTTTAAGTATTGGTTCATTTGACTGTACGGGTTGGTCGTACCATATGTCAAATTTAGTAGTAGCTTTCATGTGAGCATACCATGTAGGTGGTACGGTCGTACCACATCCATTGCCCAAATTTGTATTGAATTTTATAGAGTGGTACGGGTGTATGGGATCACATACAACCGTACGCATCCTTTTGTAAAACTTTGGCTTTTAAATTGAAGTGTTCTAACAGATCTATTTTGTAATGATTACTCTGTAACGGATCTATTTTGAGTGTATAACATATTTAAAGTTGAGGAAACACTTCTGCAAGTAAGTAAGCTTTTTAAAAACTAAATCATTCTTGCATTTGATTCCATCTCTCTCTTTCTTATTCTTTTACAGCCTTATCTTTGTTTCAATTATTGTTTGGGTTGGTGAGAGTTAATGTTTGGGCATTACTACTGTAATTAAGAGTTTGAATATTGTGAGTTTGATTGTTGTTGTAAAAGTTTAGTATGAGCCTTGAAAACACTAGGGTTGAATTCTTGTGAGAAGAATTCATTATTGTATTTGTGAAAGAAGTTTAGTGGAACCCTAAGTTGAATCTTAGGAGAAGTGGACGTAGGCAAGTTGAAGTGTTGAACCACTATAAATTGTATGCCTTATATTTCTATTTCATCTAGGATTTCACATGAAAATAAAGGTTTTGTTGCAACATACAAATTGATTTTCAATTGGGATGTTAAGCATGAAATTAGTGAAGGTGATGATAAAAGCATAGTTCTGATGAATAAGAAAATATATACTTACAGTTGGAATTTAATTAGAATTAATATACATATGTTATATGTGCTTTGTACCATTAAAATAAAGATAAAATTTCATAGGCAAGTGATTGGTTTCATAGATTAAAGTACATAACCACCTATAAGCATCCATTGATTCTAGTTCTGATCGAATATAAATATACATGTTTTTGGTAGTTTTATTGGTTTATTTCATGCTTAAAATCTTCTAGAATAGTTAACTTTTGCATGTCTATGTGTTTTATAAGAATTTTAGGTAAAAAGTAAAAAAGGAAGGTAAATGGCTCGATTTGTCAGGAAATTGGAAGTATTGGATGCTTATTGACCAGTGATTGTGTGCACAAGAAGAACAAAACTCATAGGAATCAGTTTGTATGAGATTTGAAAGTTTGAATTTTATATTTTTTTAGAGATCATATTAGATATGAGACTAGAATATAGAAATATTATCTTAGGAAATTATTTAGTTATTTAATTGTTTATTTTTCATATCTATAAATGGGAGGTTTATTCCCATTATTGAGATTCAATCTTTGCTACATTTTTACCTCTTATCAATTAATTTAATTTTCATTAAGAAAAGCTTATTTCTTTTATTTATTTTATGTTGTAACCAATGATGCAAGGCTAGACAATTATTCTTAGTTTAAAGCAACATAAGAATTCATTATTTATGACATATAAGATCTAAGTGAACCTAATTTCTTAGACCCTCACTATTTGTTTTAATCTTGTAAATCATAAAACTATTACCATTTTGGAGGTGTGTAAAAAATTATATATGTTTGATAATGGTAAATTGCCATACGAGCTATTAGATCCAAAATTATCTTTCTAACTTGTTGTTTGTGATAACTTAAGGACTTATTGTTCCTAAGTAAGAACTTTAATTTTTCTTATGGATTATCATAATCTGGCTAAAACAACACAAGCATTTTGGTTGTTAGCTTGAATTAGGTTCCTTTAGTTCTTTCTATGGTTGCTGATAGACTTATAAGAGGCTTTCTCCATGTGTCTATTTGATAGCTAAAAGTGATTGTAAAGTTGCTTCCTAGTCAATTTAATAATACGAAGGAATTAGTTGTGAGAAGCTGCTTCCATAACTATAACTGGCTTAGTGAGTGATCTTGGAATGATCAATGTATCAATGACCATGCATAAACGTGAATGATTGCTTGCTCTTGGCTAAAAGACTTTCTATTTGAATATTTTCTAAATCATTTTTAATCTTCTTTTATTTTTTGACAATTTATTTTCTTTTCAAAATATTCATAAGGATCGAAGTTAGGATTCAACTTAATTATTTTTACCCAGAATTTCATTTGATTATACATAACACCAAATTCATCACTTCTACTTCCTTATTATTTCATCTCTCAATCCAGTTCTTTCTTTTTGCATAATCAAAACACCTTACAACAAGTTACTTCTTCCTTTAAGATGTCAAAAAACTTGAAGAAGAAGAAGAAGGAGCCATATGTTCTAGAAAGGAGAAATAAGAGGAAACCTAATTTGCTTCCTCCTTTAATCATATCAGACTTATCTTTAACCTTAAGAAAATAGTAGAAGACAATCGTAATATGACACTTGGTTATTTCATACTTCCTTCCTTCAATTAATTTCCTTCCTCTATTTTCTATTCATTTTTACATCATACTTATCAAATATTCTACTTACCACTCATTTAATTTAATGTGAACATAGGCATACACCATAATAATACTCCCCTCTCCATAAAAATCTATTAACATAATATTTTCATATATCTAGCCTTATGACAAAACAAATAATGTATTTAATTATCCAATAACTTAATATATATATATATATATATATATATATATATATATATATATAATATGATAATACTCCATTATCAATATTAAATACATTATACTTAACCCCACTCATGTATTTGGTATAGTATGTATGTATATTTATATATATACTATATTTATATGCATATCTAAAATAATATATACATAAAAGCATTTACACTATTTATACACCAAACATTTCTTTTCACCCCTACATTTCTTGCAACATCAAAGATATTATTTGAAAATTTCTTCAAACCTGAAATCATACTTATCACATAATCATACTAAATGCTCTTCATAAGACATTTTAAGCTTATTTTCTTCACCTTAACTATCTTTTCACCAACTATTCTTTCTCATATGAACTTACTTCATCTTTATATCACTTTGTACTACATTTCTTATAGTAGTGTAAATGAGGATGTTACATTTATGGTTACCGATACATGGTTAACCGTTAATAATGGTTTAGGTTTAGGTTTGACATTTAAAAAAAAACCAAAACCAATAGACCAATTTTTTTTATACTAATGGACTGGTTAACCAGTCCATGGACACCCCTAACAATGATAATGTTTGTTGCATGTTAATAATATGTATTATACGTTACATGAATAGTAATAATATGTAATGCACATTGCTTAAAAAAAATGTAGAAAATCAAGTTTTGGGCAAAAACATGAATGAAAATGTAAAAGAAAATTGTATTTATTTCTGTTCCAAACCATTTAGATCATTTTGAGACCTAAATACTATTGAAACATTCAAATTTCAAGTGAAAATCAAATTGAAAAACTTATAAATAACCCAAAAGAATGCAAGAAATGAGGATGAAGGAAAAGAAAAGGCTTTTAGATTATTAGTAAGGATGATAGCCTAATTTCTTGATTCCAAATGCAAAGGAACAAAATCAAATTAGTCCATAAATAGCTTAGATTAAGTCTAAATGTGATTAGTTAGTGTTTAATGATATTTTAGTAATATTTTAGTTAATTCTTCAATTTCCCTCTTTTAAAAGTGAAATACCCTTTAGGTATTTCTAATACTTGATGAGTAAAGTGAATTTTCAAAGTTTACAAAGTGGAATTATGGGTTTTTGACTACAATATGCATTATATATTAATCAAATACAATGCATCTTACATGAATAGTAATAATGTGCACTACACATTATAAAATGCACTAACTTTTAGGAGTAAAAAGTAACATGCATCATATTATAGGTGGATTCTTTACATGCTAAAATAATTAGGGAACATCATATTATCTTAGTAAAATAAATAAATCACTCATGTTTCGTAAACTTTTTACAACATGTACCATATGTTAGGAAGCTATGCAACATGAGTGGGGCATTTAAATGCCAAATACAATGCATTTTATATACTAAAATCACTTGCAATTGTCAAAATATATGTATGCAACATGAAATCAATATTTGCAATCATCATTAGACCATAGGGTGAAAATTATGTTATCCATTTTATTTTTGTTATAAAGAAAGATGTGCTTGAACTTGAAATATGAAATGTTTAATTCAAGTTCATATATCTTTTCTTAATATCTATGTACTCGAGCTTCATTATTTAAGATGTGATTACCTAAAACTTTAAATTGCACATAACCTTTTTTATGAATTATATTTGCATTTATATGTTATGATTATGTTTTATTTCATATTATGTTAGTATGATATTACTCTTATGTTTATTCAATAACATTTAACACGTCTTGATCAATTATAACTATAGTTTTTCATTCATAATATTAAAACACTACATTTTCCAAATATACTACTACAAAATTCATTGTAAACATGCTAGACAATAACAATTACTAACCTTCAACAATTTAACATTGTAAATTTATTAATTTATATCAACAACTAATGCCCAAAAATAAGCAACTAAGAAATCATAATAATAAATTTTTTGTTATATTCATATTCATTAATACTTTTCAACCTCATCAACGTTTCTCATAGTTCATTGATCTCTTTCTTTAATCCACCTTCATGTATATATGTTTCCTTCCTTCTAATTGTATATTTTCTAAAAGAAGTAATTGGTTCTCCATTTTTAGGTGGTTAGTTAAATCTATTGCTTTTGACTAAACTCTATATCATGCCATTTAAAGCACCTACAACTTCTCACCTAAAACATATCTAATTCAAACACCTTTAATTCAATAAGGAAATACATTTTACCATAAATCCAAAGTTAAATGAAATGAGAATGACTTTCCAATTAGGGCACCCCACCCTTAGAATCTTCATCATGGATTTCTTCTTATCTACGATGTCCATCTTGATGCCCTCATTCATATTCCATGCACTCTATAGTAAAATAATTTCATTGGGCCATCGTAGTTAACCTTTATATTACTTCTTAAGTCAATGCTTCTATTCAAAGAAGAAGAAAATGATGTCATTAAAATTAAAACTTGCCCTCTATCATTATTGAACTATAAAAGAAAATTTTCATTCTTATATTATGATATGTTTAGGGTTTAGTTTATAAGATAAATCAACAAAGATAATAATAAGTTAAGGATATTTAATGACGTACAAAAATTTAGTATCTAATATGTTATCATTAACCCTTATTATAAGATATTTATTATTAAACAAGCTACTAAAAAGGATAGGGACTTAAGTCCCCTTCATGGATAATGTTAAAGGATAAAATGTAACTTCACTCTATATTAATTAGGTTATGAAAAAGAAAGGTTACAATCATAATTAGACCCTAACCTTAAGGGGTATATAGTAATTTACTTCTGTCTTTTTTAATGATGTTTAATGATTTGGATACCTTGATAGATAAGACTAAAATATAAGTATCTTTTAATTATATTATAAAAAAGAAATCATAATAAGACTTTAACTTTAGGGGACTTATGGTAATTTACCGTAAAGCTTTTAAAATATTATGCATGATTCTTTTTTACTTCTAGCCTTCTAATACAATATTCTTTACTATAATTATCATATTTTTTGCAATTATTACACTCAATATCGAACTTAGATTTTTATCAAAAATAATTGTACCTTTTGCATTTTTATGGCACTAAATATTATATTAATCAAAAAAAGATTTATTACTTATGAATTTTTGCTTGATGTTTTTTTAAAATTTCTATCTCCTTTTCTTCTATAATTTTGACTTATATGATATTGTTTCATGTTTGTTACAATTTCTTTATCACCTTTAGAATTCATTTGAGCTTTTCAAAGCCCGTTGCAATTTGTTTTACAACCTTTTATTTATCTAATGAAGTTTGTAAATCATTAAGAGTCATTTTTATATTATCTTTGTACTCTTCAATGATAGTTATCACATAATTAAATCTAGTTAACATGCACACAAAAGTTTCTCCATGATATATTTCTTCCTAATTTTATTTTCTTTTAAATTGTTAACTAGGTTTTGTATTTGTGAAAAGTAATTATTAATATCCTTGTCTTGCTTTAATAAATCATTCTATATTTTCAAACTCTTTAATCTTGTTCTTTTGATTGTATTCAAACTTTCAAAAATTTTAAGTGAAGTATTTTAGCATCCTTAGCTATTTTGACATGTAAAATATTTTTTTAAAAAATAGGTATCTCAATGGACTAACAATTAAAAATAAGATCTTTTTGTTGAGTGTTTGATATGCTTCTAATATTTTTTTTTAGAACATTTTCTAAATTTTTCCATACTTATTTCTTCTTAAAACTCCGTTAAATACTTCCACATTATAAACTTATTTTTTTCATCAAACTTGAAAATTGTTAACTATACTTATCGAGTTAGTTGGATACTTGGATTTGATGTTATTTTATTGTGATTGACTTGGTTAGTTTAATTTGAACTAGCTTTTGTACCAAATGTTAGTAGAATTAAAAATAATAATAAAAAATAAGATTATAATGAATCCAAAAACACTCAAAGAATTTTTACTCCTCCCTTCGTTAAACTATTATTTCTTCTTTTCCATTTTTTTTTGAAAAAAGTTAACAAACTTGTTACTGATACATGGAAGATAATCATATCTTTATTTTCATAGTTTTACCAACTTTATAAGTCAAAATGGTTTATCAATTCACTAATTACCAACTTAATGAGTTAACTATTAAATGAAACATGTATTGTCAAATGATTGAAAAATTACTTAACCAATTTGTCTTCTTCAAAGCTACCTTTCCAACTCAACTTTGGACAGGTATTAGCCAATAAAGAGTTGATAATCTTAACTATTAAGTTATACATAATATATATTATTACAATATAAAAAGTTAAACATACATTTTGAAAACTTAAAGTAAGCAACAAGATTTAGAGAGAGAAAGAAATGGAACACAAGAAATTTATAGTGGTTCGACCAACAAATGCCTACATCCACTTACCCAAGATTCAACTTAGATTTCTACTAATCTTTTAACAAAGATTACAACCCTAGAATCATAGTTCTAGTAATACAAAGTGTTTTCCTAAAGGCTCACACTATACCTTTAAACAATGTGTTTTCCCAACGCTCACACAAAAACCTCATTCAATTACAATCCATTCATATCTCTCAAATACAACCCAAGAGAAACATAAGGATTATAAACCTAGAAACCCTTTTAAAGGGATTTATAACTCAAGAAATCAAGAAATACATAAAACACATAATATTGTATTTAATAAAAAAATTGATGATTGTAGATTAATTTTCTACCTTATATAAGGTTAATACACACTAATATAAGCCACACCTTACTCATATAACCGTTGGGGATGTAATCAACTTAAAAAAGAATCATTTTAGAATGTTTTAAAAAATGCTAAAAATACATATACAGTACCTAAAAACCATGCCAAAATTGGGCAGTAACATCTGTATGACTGTACCAAAGCTTCTGTCAAAAATACAACCTCGTACAACCTTCTTATACACCCATACAACCTAGAAAACTAAATGGTATGCCCATACCTTAACACGTACGCCCATACCAAGGCTAAAATCATTCAAAATCAAGATTAAGAATCTCAAGGTTCAACAATCTCCCTATAAACATGGTTTGTTAATATTAAAACTAAGATTAAGACCCCAAGATCCAACACATTATTTTCATGTATATAACTTTTTTATAATTAGTTAAAATATTAATAATACTTTACTAAAATGGAAAAATTAAGTTACAAAGATTTACAGGAATGTTACAAAGTCTTTTACCTTGTATTACTAGCTAGAATGGAAAAGGATGTAGAATCTTACTTCTAACCGATGAATCAATTCTAATCTCCACTGGATAAGATTGCTAACCCTTAACAATGATGTTTGGAAAAAATAAATGCACACACTTCTTTTAGTTGCATTGAAGAGTTCTCCATAATAAATTTTTATAGCAATCTATGCTAAATTCAAATCTTCTAGTCATTGATAAGATTGTTGAATCAAGTCAAACTAATTTTCCTTTTAACTTGAGCCAAGTTTGTTAAAGTTTTTCATGTACCATCAATATTATTGAGCTTAGTTAAATCTTAACAAACTTGAAAATATAAATTAGTAAAACTATAGTACATTATAAAATTAATAATTTTATATTAATAAATAAACTTGAATACATATTTTTATATTTATACAATTTTAAATATATAAATTATATATCTAAAATTAAATTATTATTTAATTAAATTAACAAAATAGTTGATAAATTTATCAATAAGTGAAGTCATAAGGTTAAATAAATATACTATTATCTAACATTATATTAGATTTCAAGTCGCTCATTTACACCTCTAATCAGTAATCACTAATAAACCATTTGATTTTTCAAGCTTAATTAGTTTTTTTTTTCTGCCAGTTTCATTCAAAATTTTTGGCAGCGAACAGGGTTTCAGGTGAGAATCATATGAACTTGAGTTTCAAGGATCAAAGATGCAAGAAGCCACCATGGCCGTATCTTCAATTAAACCTGTCAGTTTGAGTTTATCAACTTGGCAATAATGTAAAGAAAAATACAAGTTGAGTTTATAGATGAGCTAAGAAATATAATTTGGCAATGAAACAGCACTTTGACCCTCCTTACAGCAGTCTTCTCCGACGAACTCCACGATCAATTTGGCTACAGAATCAGGTTTCTCTACATGAGGAAGATGTCCACAATCTGGTATCTGACGTATGATTGCGTTCCGAAGTTCACAGTGTAATCTCTGCACCATACGATTCATCAAGCCAATCAAATTATTGTTATTTCAGGTTTCCAAGGAGTACAAGTTCCGAATCAGAGAAAGCGATTGCGCTTAAACGGGCAGAATTTCACATCGGCCTCCCACACTGGCATTGTGCTGGTTGCCTAGTCGCATGAATTACTCCAAGTTCCTACAACCATATACAGAATGAAAGAATGGAGAGAAAATACTGACCACTCCCAATTTGCTGCTAACAATTTGGTCATCCTCTCCCCAAATGATTAGGGTACGCTTATCGACCTGCGGAAGAAATCACAAGCAGCTTTCAGGAAATAAGCAAAACTAAAGAGTGAAGGATAAAGGAAGGGGAAGGATGCATCTCATTGCAGCATGGGACAATCCCATGCAGTAGCCAGTTGTAGCAATTAAGGACCATGTTTCACTTTGACAAATAAAACATGATGGCACTGATCGAGCAGAAGGCATGTGTATTTTCTCAGTAACAGTTGATGTATTAACGAAACAAAGAATATGGGATAAGGCCAACTACACCAAGGACTAGTTTTCCTGTTTTCACTATTCCTACGTATGCATGTCAATCATATTTAAGCAATTCAATCGTTTCGAGCATCCTAGCACATTGGAAGAGATGATAGAAAAGATCATGTCTCAAACTAAAAGTAGCAGGCAGCTTGGCAGATCTCAGGAAATCTGCCAAATTCAGCAGTGCCATAGGCCAAACATGCAAATGTGTAAATTAGCATGAATTTTGTACTGTAGGACTAACCCCTGATTCATGTATGAAGGACATTATAAAATAAAGTACCTTCTGTATCTGGGAACTGACATTATAACCACCACTGATTATAAAATTCACAGTTGCTTCTTCCCACCAAGGATATAAACAATGCAGGCGGCCTACCTAAATAATCAGAGGTGTAAAGTCAAGATTATATTCAACTTCGTTTTGGACCTAGATCAGAAAATTGCATAAAGTAATGATCGATATTTCTTTTTCTTCTTTCAGCAGTTTGCTTTCTGAGAAGAAAAAAATTGCATCAAACCAGTTTCTGAGAAAAAATGCTTACATTCATCCAGTCTATGGCTCTATTCAATGCGATACCACTGAAGGACAGAAAGTTAGCATACAAGCGTAGGGGCACACTTTTCAATAGATAAACCTGATTACAAAAAAGTGCTTACAGGTTAATGCAATATTCTTTAGTGATATATCATAAAAAACTGAAAATATTCGTCAGGTTTTGCAATGGGATGTGATAAACCACGGACTTTTCTGGAGTCTCCTGAAAATAAAGGCACGTATGACCTGTAAATACTTTTGCACAGCAAACTAACATGGCTGAAGGCTAACTTTGATAACCAGCACATTTGCTAAGGTTTTCAGCAGAACTTTTGCCAGGGGAAAAAAATTGAACTGAAATCAAATAGTTTCTTACTGTAAACTTTGGATAATATTAATCCTTTGAAGTACTAAGGCTATAGAAAAAGAGAACAGCCGTCATGGTAAAACTGCAGATACACCCAAATGGGATTGAATGATCAAATAATTTATGCCAGAAAAAAATTCTTAAAAATTTATGTTTCCTTGTGTGATCGAGAGTTACCCCAGCATATGCTAGTGGTCTAGGTAACTTAGCCAGGTCTCCTGTCCCTTCAGCATACACGCTTGCATCAATCAAAACCAGCTTCTCCACCTGAAAGTATGAGCCGAAACTCATTGGTTTAAGGCTACTAATTGCTTTTATGTGTCATTTTAAAATAATATTTCAAATTTCGCATGGGTTTGCTCCATCAGTAATAAGTACTTACAGCCTCCGGAAAGCTGACAGCAAAGTCGATAGCAACAGCTGCACCAAGGCTTGGTCCGACCAAGATGACTGGCCGTTTTATGTGAGACCTCCAGAACTGTAATAAAAAATTCTGTCCATTCATAGCATAGTAGACTTGACAACACAAAGGCTGTCATTTTAGCTTTCATATCTCTTTTGTACATAAATATGTCATGTAATAACTTAATAACCTTCATCACACTGAAGTGAACCTTGGCATTGCTGTTTGAGATCAAAAAAGCACTTCTTGAATTTTTGAATTAATTGTTTGATTTTTACAAAAGATTTTTCGAAAATTCTTTTTACAAACTGCTTTTTGAAAAAGCATCAATTATATACTTCTTCCAATATTAGCTTTAACAAAATTGGCATCTTTAACACCTTCTGCCGTGAAATAACATCATAATTGAGACCCAAGATTGCAAGACAATTTCGCAAACAATGCAGGGAAGTAGTACCTGATACAGGTGATTGCGCTTAGATGCAACATCACATAATGGCAATTTCTCTGGCAAATCATTGCAACAAAGTTGAAGGGTGTTAGAAAGAATGAAAGGATGAAAGGATGAATGAATGAATGAATAAGATGGTAGCATTTGAAACAAGCTAAAGCATGCAGAACAAACCTAAGTCTGAGAAACCCCAACCAAGAATATCAACAGACCAAGTCTCCATTCCAGCTTCTTCAAGAAGTGGTAATGTGTATCTCCATTCTAAACATGAACTGAACTATATAACAAGCAGCAAACACTAAAGACACATTATATCTATCTATTAATCAAGAAATTTTTCAAGTACTTTCATATACACTAAAGACACATTATATCTATCTATTAATCAGGAAATTTTTCAAGTACTTTCATATACACTAAATTTACCTGTCAAAACCATGAAGAAGAACAACTGGATTTGGCTTGCTTTGCACTAATGACTTCACACAGCTAGTCATGATACAACCCTCATTCCTGGAATCGCTAAGCTACAAAATTTTTCCGAGCAAGAACAAAAATTTTTAAAGGGACATACTTGAAACAACACAATTACACAGACAAAAGAAAATTGCAAGAAAACCCATAAAAGAATAAATGAGAAAAGGCGTATTTACATGCACGGGAAGCCTTTGTATTCTGGTAGCAAGGTTTCTGGCAAATGGGTCTTTGATATCATCAACTTGTTTTGGCAGAAATGAAGGAAAACCGTTGGCAGAAACAGTGAAACGCGTTTGATCAGCTCGGCATTTTATTGGCAGTGACAATAATGAAGGAGTAGCTGTTAGCGCCAACATTTTTATGAGGCAAGAGGAAAGGAGTGTTGGTCGTCTGCAATATCTATCACTGCGTTTCGGCTTGTTCCAAGAGTGAAACCAGTGTGTGAACCTGTGACGCAGAAGGCGAGTTGACCGTTCCTTGTGGCTGGCTATGGTTTGCGAGATACGTGTCTTATGCGACTAAAGGCACGTGTAACTAACTGTCAAAGGCTCAAGGGAATAATTAGGAAAATACATTACTTTACATTTTTTTTATTTTTTTAAAATAACTGTTGTTCTTTGTTTTATTTTTTAGTTTCATTTCTTTTTATTATTATTATTATTATTATTATTATTATTATTTATCATCACCATCACCATCATGTCATTGTTATCATCTTTGGCTTATTTTTAGTTATGATGATAATTTCTCTATTAAATTAAATCTTTTTTTATCAGTAATTTTAAAATTTTTTCATAAAATAATACGATAATTTCAACATTATTTATCACAAAAATAATATTTAAAATCTTATACATGTTAATCTTACGTTATCTATTAATCATATATATATATATATATATATATATATAT
The DNA here is from genome assembly GCA_948192965.1 of Dalechampia spathulata. Taxonomy (NCBI): domain Eukaryota; kingdom Viridiplantae; phylum Streptophyta; class Magnoliopsida; order Malpighiales; family Euphorbiaceae; genus Dalechampia; species Dalechampia spathulata. Next base: position 438 of record CANYBF010225892.1, on the reverse strand, counting down.
ATATAATATTAGTCTGTCATGCGTCACTTGTGCGAGTTTATAACTTGGATAAGCTTATTTTTCCATAAAATATTCTGTTTAATAATTATATTATAATATATTAATCATACAAGTTAGTAAAAGTAAAAAAGAATTATAAAGTGATTTTGAATGGATAAATAAATGGAAATATATAAACAAAGATTTTACTGCATTGTAAAAAGTGATAAGTTGAGTTTTGATAAAAAAGGATGTTTCCATCATTATAATTGCATGGTTGTCTACATTTGAAATGATTTTCTTCATAATTTCTTTCTCATTTATCCAGTGTGTTGAAAATACACTTTACTAAAGAAGAAAGTTCTTTCTTATTCTAAAAGATTCTTGATTAAAGAAAAGGGTTTCTAGAATGCTAAAGAATGAAGTATTGATCTTTGATTTCTATCTAAAACCTTCTAA
>CANYBF010225799.1:0-13670 GCA_948192965.1 Dalechampia spathulata | reverse complement strand
TTATATAACATTGTGGTTGTATAATCTATTTTCTTGTATGAATCTTATAAAGAAGAGAGATTATTCCAATGAGAGCATAATGAATCAATTATTTATGAGTGAGAGACATTAGATATTAGATTAGAGTTCTTCCATAATGAGTTTATTGACTTGCCTTATAATATCAAAAATAACTATTAAGAATTATATTATTAATAAATAGTTATCACTAAGAGTTATATCTTTATGTATAGTTATATTATATGGTGATATTAATTATGTATATACATAAAGGAAATAAAGTCATAGAATTATTACAATATTTATTAGAATTTACTTGAAATATTCTTTAGATGATAAAAGGGATTTATGTTGTAAAATAGTGAGTAATTTTCATATTATGATTTTGCTCCTTGGTTGGGTGATTAATTCTAAAAATCCAAAATTGGTTGGGTGATTAATTCTAAAAATCCAAATTTGCTTATGTAATTAGCAAGTACTAAAGTATCAATTTTCAACAAAAATGAACAAGATCAAATAATTTTTTCTTGAAAAAAAATAAATTTTGATATCATTCATTTTTTTATCTTGAAATGACCTAGAATTTTTAAAAGAAATAGAATAGTGAATCTCTAATATGATTATGAAGGGTATATTTTTATTTTTTTGATTAAAAATTTATCATATAATAAATATTGATCTCATTAATAAATTAAAATTAATTAAATATCAACAAGAAAAAAATAGTTCTTTAGGTGAAAAAGATTATTTTTGATATCTTTCATTTTTTATCTTCAAATAACTTACTTAGAATCTTTAGAAGAAGAGACAAAAAGAAAAAGTGAATTTTTTTTATAGAAAGTAAATATGTAGTTAACATGGAATAGTATAATATAAAAGAGTAATTATATCAAATTTTAATAGTTGTTTTAAAAATGATCAAATTTAATAGCAAATCCTAACAATTGTTGATTTATCTTAAATCAACTAACATATCAAACACTTAAACATAATTGCTAGGAACTCAAATAACTAGCAACTACTTTACAAAGCAATAACAAACACCTCTTAACTAAATAATATATTTATAATAAAATTAATTTTAATATTTTAATGTTTATCCGTTATATAAAAAGAAAATTCTTACTGCTATTGTATCATATCATCACCATCAATATCACCATCCACCGTCAAACGCCTACCCTTACTCTGAGGAATTTTGATCATCACTCCAACCTCCATCAGTTAAAGAATATAATATAAAAATGCAAAAAAAAAAAAGCAAAAAGATTAACAAGTTTAAAAAATAAACTTGTTAATTCTTTGTTTGAAACAGGACCAAGCCTAAACCAGTGAAGGCATCCAAATTCTTTGTAGGAGCACCCTACCAACAACCGGGTACATTTCCAATTTAAAGTTAAAAAATTATGCATTAGTTTTATAAAATCACACACACTCTATTATTTTGTATTGAAATATGTTCCAATAATATGATATTATGTACCATATATTTAGTGAAAAAAGAAAAAGATATGCCTTCTTATGAAATGGGAGATGGGTTACAAGCTGTTCAAGATGGCCACAAAATAGACCATTCAAACGAATGCGTTGCAGCCTCCAGCAGAAATAGATGTTAGAAGTTGAGGAGGATTTTCTAGTGTGGTCATTGCGTCATATTAATTGTCCTCTATCTCTCAGGTCTTTGTCAATGTTTGAGACAACCAACCCCTGTCTTACTTTTTAGGTGGGCGTTGATCTTTGAATTCCCCATCTTCTTTTCTTCTTTTTTATTCAAAAGGTTTGCATGTGAAATCTCTTTGATTAATTGTTCTCTATCATCTTCAAGGTTTTTTTGATTGACAGACCAACAAGAAATGTGTTTTGGTCAATGGCCTTTTCTTTTTTTGTTTTTCCCTTTTACCCTCATTTCTTGCTTGACTTTTCTTTCTGTGAATAGGATAGATGCTTGAATTTTCCATGACTGGTTGTGAAAGCATTTAGGTCTAGATTTGAAGGCCCTACGTGGATGAAAGTAAAGATGGGCTATAAAAGTCTCCTCCATGCTCCTTGAATCGGATATCTTTAAACAAATTATTCTTATTTGGATAAAAAAATAATATTAGTGCTTTTATGCAGGTAAATAATATTTCTAAAGACAAAAAATCAAAGAAATTACTCACTTAGAGCATCTACACTTCCATGCAAATATATGCTGCTGCTGCTGCTTTTAATTAAAACTAGAATTGATCCGTCATATTCGATCCTTATAAAAAATAACTCCATAAAAATAATCAAATTACTAAAAATGAATCAATCCCAATCCAAGTGAATTCAAGTCAAAGATGTGGTAAAACTCTTTAATAATAATAATTTGATATACAAAGCACGTAGATATGATTTGAAATTGAATTAAACCTAACAAAGTCTTGGTAGAAACTGAATTGTATTTGATTCTTATCCTCTGAAAACTAGACTAGTGTTGCTAGATTTCAGATCTCCTCATCAAATCCAAATATTCATCAAGGCCATAATTTTCTCCACCGAATTCTTGAATTTCATAATAATAGAACCTGTTATGGGAGAGAAAATAATATCGATAACCATCATGGAAAGCTTCAGGATGGTCTTGGTAAGGTGGGATTTGGTGTGGAGGGAGGTTTTGATAGCCAAAAGAGCTGATGACTGATTCCATTTCCTGCTCATAAACTAAATGAATTCCAATCTTTTTAACCAAAAAACCAGGCGGCATGATCACTTGAGCCTTCACTTCATCCCCATCTTCCAGCTCAAACCCAAACTTCCAATGGCTTAACCATAACATGTCTGCAGCTTCAGCTTCTGCATCTGTTTCTGTTTCTGTTTCTATTTCTGGGTTTATACCACGAGCATAGAAGGTAGGACTGTAAGTCCACGACAGATGCTTAGCTGCAACTTCGACCCGAGCCATCGGTGAATGACTCAAATGGTACTCAGTAGCTGTTTCAGTTTCGAATTGATATAGAGTGCAGAAATTCAATCCAATGATATTGTTTCCTGGAGGAGGCTTGAACTGGAAATGTAACCAAGACCCTTCTGCTTGATGGCTATACCATGCTGGGATTTCATTTCCCGGAAGATAAACTGTGAATACGCCACATGACTCATACAGTACCTGTTACAGCATGACACATCAAATTCTTGACCACAGACAAAGATCTGTCAAAGTTAATTGCAGTTTCCATTTCAAATCTCTTCTTGGTAACTTTCATATTTTACTTTACTTTAAGAACATCTTAAATCAAAAATCACATACCCGTATTTGAAGAGAAACCGTTAATAATATAACAAATGGAATCAGAGTTATGATAGGATGCAACTGACCAACGTAACGGCTACAAGATCGCCAAGTAATTAAACTAAAAGGGTATAACAATACCTGTACAGGCTTATTGACGACTTTCGTGGCATGACAGTTGATCATTTCTAATTCAAGGTCCTCTATCTCCATGTATTCCAAATTGCACAGCCTTAACATATTGATCATTTCTATTTCAATCTGATTTATGGGCTGTAACTTGAACGCTCCTTCGACTTCCACTAATTTTCTACAATGTGGAAAAAATACGGCAGATGTGTAACTGATGAACATCCTTGCATGTCCAGATCCTGTACAGTTGATGGCAACACCGGGAAAGTGAGGAGATTGCTGCATTGTTTTAATTCAAGGTTTGTCAGGTTAGGAATTCTGATGATGCTTTCAGGCAGGGAAGTGAATGGGTTGCCATTTAGAGTTAGATGCTGCAAAGAAGACAGGAAGCTGAAATCGTTGGGGAAGTCAGCATCTGATAGTTTGCAATCAGACAGGCTTAGACGAACCAAAGAGCGTGGCAGGAGATGAAATGAAAACCTGGCTAATTCTTTAACTTCTCTTCCTGGCCGCAGCCAAGACAAGAGTGTTGAACGCCAACCAAGTTCACTGGCATGATTTTCTGAGGTCGAGGTCGAGGTCAAGCACAATTCATTCCAAGTAATTCCATCAGCAAGAAGTACCTTCAAGGATTTCAACTCAGAAAGCTCTTTGGGCAGTTGTTTAAGTTCTGAACAGTCGATCAAAATTAGTGTATCGAGTGCTTTTAAACTAGCAACCTCACTTGGAAGCTTCCTGAGTTTTTTGCAGCCTTTGAGATTTAAGAGAACAAGTCTTTCCAGGACTCCGATAGATTCATCAATCTTCCGCAACGTTATACAATCTTTTAGCTTTAATCTCTCAAGGCTAGGGAATCCACGGAAGTCGGGGATTTCAGTGAGCAAATGTGAGTGACTGAGGTTAAGGATCTTCAAACATGGAAAACACTGCGAAGAAAAAATAAAAATAGAACTATCATGGTTAATGTACAATCTGACAACTTATAATAGTTATTTCATGTAGAGACTGCTTAGACAGAATTAACTTGTAAATGATGATGATATGACAGATTGCGTACCAGACTTCTCTGCTGAAAATGTTGTAACCTGCTTCTGCGGAGATCAAGAAGAACAACATTTTCCAAGTATAAGCTAGTTGGTATTGATTCCAAATGAAATCCATGCCAACACAACCACACCAAACTTTGAGGAAAACCTTCGTACCCTCCTTCAAGTCGAGCATCAATGAGTTTCAGAATATTTAGCTGGCGCATTTCTCTAAATGCTTCAGTTTGTATGATATGGTGATCTGATGAGGGATAACAAGCTGTCCGGACATAGTTTTCCCGCTGCGAAAAGAAATTACCAAAAAGACGACGACGCTTTGGAATATTCTCACTACAGCTTTCATTACAACGCTTTCCATGACTTGCAGTCTCTCCGCTGCCATCGTCATCTTCCCTTTTTATCATACGCACATCAAGAGTGAGACCCTTAATTGTCTCTGTACCCTGCGATGAAGTTTGAAATCATAAAACGAACAGAAGACAGCATGCATGTAACCATATATATATGTATACATGTAAATTGATAAGCGTGGCTTACAGTTCTGCCAGTTAATACAGCAAAAGAATCGCGATGATTCCATAGTCTACTACGTTTTCCAGGGTCCTGAGGAGATTGTTGACGTATTATTTCCCTTCCCATGTCTCTGAGCAAATCATGCATCCCGATCTTGTCATGCTCATTGATATCAATTGAGTGATCTGTCAATGAGATGTTGAATTCCAATGATTGATTGGAAGCCACTGCCATCTAGAATTTTAATCACGATGTCCTTTTCCCTTCCAATAAAGAAACAAGCAATGTGAAGAAACAAGTTTTCATGACGATCATTTTCCAGGGAATCAAAACTTATCTTAAGTTGCTTCAAAATGTGACCATTAGGAATTGCTTGAAGTTGTTGAACTGTTCTTTCCCATACAGATATGCTTTTACCTGATACAGAAGAAGCCAAAACACGAAGAGCTAACGGAAGGCCACCACAATAGCTCACAATAAGTTTAGAATGCTCAGTAAGGTTTTCAGGAGGACAACGGTCCTGTCCAAAGGCATGCAAGCTGAAGAGTTTAAGCGAAGCAGAGTCACCCAATGGCTCAATGGGAAGCGTCCAGCACCCTTGTTGACCGTTAAACAAATTCGTATATCGAGTTGTTAGAATCATCTTACTTCCAGGAGACAGCCATTCTTTCATACGAAGAAATGCATTGAATTGGTTTAAATGATCGACATCATCAAGAACGATAAGGACCCTCTTGCAACACATGGCATGTTTAACCTTCATAATTCGTACATTTACATCCGAAATCTTGTTTGATTTCCCCTTCAGTAGCTCTGAAAGAAGTTGATTTTGTAAGCGAAGCAAACCCTTTGGTGTTTCTGAAGATTCTCTAACATTTGCCAGAGAAGAGCTACCTTCAAAATCGCCACAGTTTTGATTAAAAATAGTTTTCGCAATGGTGGTCTTCCCAACGCCACCAATCCCATAAATTATCAGCATTCTAACATCTGTTGATTTATCTTGCAACCACTGATTAACCTTGTTCACATGGGACTCTATTCCAAATAAGTGACGCTCCACATTCAAAGGCTTGTGATCCAGTTCCTTCCTCACACGCATGATAACATCTTGAACAAATTGCGCCTCATGACTGATAAGATAAACCAAGTAATTTCGCAAGATAAGCAAGGTTTTAACAAAATTAATGACAACCCTATGGCACAATGGTAAAAATTATGTTGGATCAAGATAAAGTAACTTTGTATTGGAACAGTTAGATTGTAATATAGATTGTTCAGCACTCGTAGATTATCAGAATATACATTCATATGAGGGGTTTAAGAGCTTACTGGTTGTCTAAAACCATGCCGCTGAGCTCTCCGACTTCTGCAAGAGCAATCCTCCAGCGGCGAAGCTTGTCAATATCGTGGCGCTTTTCATGTTTACCAAAAGCCTCGCTGTAACTGCCACTCCGGGAACTTACTTGACAAGGACGAACATGGAAAAAAATGGGTAAAACACGCGCAACGCCTGCTTTCCTTCGGTTATTAATAATTTCAAGTTCATCAAGACACCAAGGTGAAGTGGCGTAATTTTCAGAAAACACAACGATAAATAGCTGGGATTGTAGTATGGCTTTATCGAGTTCTTTCTTGATATCTTCACCTGCCTCAATTTCATCATCATCTCTGAATGTTGGAATCCCTGCTTCCTTTAATGCTAGATAGAGATAATCCGTAAAAGTTTGGCGAGTATTTTTGCCTCTAAAACTTAAAAACACTTTATAAGCAAATTGAGGCCCTGAAGATGAAGATGCTTCTGCCATAGATTAACACCCTAACAGACCACTAGAAATAAAGTCTAACCTCTGTTAGGGAGCAAGCAAAGGATCTGAGAGTGAGGTCTGAGCAATGTCAAGATGTCTGCAAAAGGTTGTTTGTTTCTCCGGAAAGTAGCAGTGCTGCTAGGAATTTCCCCCAGAAAATTGCGTCTTCACTTCCTCATCGAGTGATTTGTCTCCATGAACGAACTTGAGAAATTGACAATAATTATAACAAGTCATAATATATATCAGCGCTTCAACTTGATATATTCTCTCCTTCTGATTCTTCTATTTTAATTAATTTTATTTTAATATCTTAATTTATTTATTTATATATTTTTAAATTTTTATTATTAAAATGAAAAAAATATATATAGAATATATACATTTATGCATTTTTAGATATATAAATAATATATATTATATCTTATCAAATTTCTTGTAATTATCAAATTTTATTTTATACTTACTTCAATTCAAATATACCGAATAAAATACTTTTAATTTCTTTTTAAAATAATAAATTTTATTTAACATTTATATTTTTACCAAATAAATGTATATTTATTTTAATTTTTATTTATATATTAATCATATTTTTATATATTTTAAAACACATCAAAGTAAATTTTTATTTTTCAATTTTCATAAATTTATAATATTTTAAATTTTAATACTTATTTATACATTATGTTGCAATAAGATCCTAAATAAGTGAATTTTTATTTTTTTTTCTTTTTCATAAATTTATAGTATATAAATTTAGATTATATTTCTATTGGTTTGATAAATAGATAATTCAAAATAAAAATAAATTTTAAAATTATCTAAGATGGCTAAAACAAAAAAAAATATGATAAATTGATAAAAAATATAAGATTAAATGAAAAATCTTAGATAATAAAAAAATTTTGATATATATATTAAACGTGTTTTAAATGAAAATAAATTAAAAAAAACTAATATTTAAAAAAATATATATATATATATAAATAAGATATTTATTGAAATAAATTAAAATAAAAGAGATAAATGAAAAAATATGAGATTAAGGTGATAAAAATACGTTGTATTCAATAATAATAAATAAACAAAGAGAAGGAATTGGATTTAATAAATAATTTTCCTTGATTTTGTCAGTGTCGCTGTCAAATGCCAACTTGAAGCAATTTTTTATATATATAAATGTTGACTTTTTGACGATGTGATATTTATTTTTAATTTTTATTTTAAGATAATAATATTTCCATTCGAATTCAAGTCTTGTAAAAGTTGCCTAATTCAAATCTCGCTGATTTTCACTTGTTAACTTAAGCCATCAAGTAATTTTAAAAAAATTAAGTCATTTAGATGTAAATTGTTAAAATTATAATAAAAGATTTATTACCATGAATATTTATATTTAATTAATATTTATTTTATGTGTTATACCTTAATACTAACGAGCTATTTATTACAATTTATATTCCCACATAAAAAGTATAATTATAAAAATAATAAATTTTATTTTATATTTTATATTAATATCATTAGATGATTTTTAAATTTTCATAAAATAATTTTTTTTTTCAAAACTATTGAATTTTGACCATAAATCTATTATAAATTTAAAAATTTTTATAAATTAAAGTAAACCTACCTTAAATCTTGAAAGTATTATTTTTATAAATTGTTTCAAAACTATCCAGTATTTTCACTATTTTCAAAAAATGCCATATTAAAATTTCTTGCATTTTGATAAATTTTAAAATTTTTTTATAAGAAATTTTTACATAAATTCAATTTATCATATAAAATTATAGACTCATTAATAATATATGTTGAGATAAAGATTTTATGTTGAAATAAAGAGTTTCTCATATATTGAAAGAGAAAATTACATCCTATTTATATACATAACTACCAAGTATTTAGGAAATAATTCTAATAAATCTAATATAATATTTTTCTATTCAAAGATATTCCTAAAGTGTAATCTTCCTAATCAATACATACAATTTCTTAATAAATACAAAGATAATTTCCTAGTTTACAATTTCTTAATTTACGCTCCCCTCAATCAAGTTGGAGCATAGATATTAGTGTGAACACTTTATTTTCGCCCCTGCAAAGCTAGCTAGGTTGCTTACTTCGGGCATGTATTACGATTTGTTCTAGTATTAGAATGGCTTGATACAAGTTCCCATTTTCAAGAGCAAGTTGCATACATGAATTTCACATGTTTATTTGTCATTTGGGCATACTGTTTACCCCCTGTTTGGCCCGTCCAAAATGGTTGTCCATCATGGTTTTTCCCACATTGGTGAAGGGAATGAACTTTATCCCACATTGCCAATATCAAGGTTGTACACCTCCTAAGGCTACTATAAATACAAGGGTAAGCCTTCTTCTTCCAAGAGACACACAATATATCATATAAATGATACATAATATCATACAAATGATATAACTTAAGTAAAATTTTAATTAGGTTTAGTGACTAATTAAATTTTTACTAAAATTCTAAGCTTTTGGGAATTTGAGGGGAGCGACTTCTGGCCTTGGTAAGTCATTTCTTCTTTCGACTTTTTAAGTTAATTTAGCTTTACTACCATGTTTAGGTTATTATATTAGTTTAGCTTTACTGCCATGTTTAGCATATTGTTTTATTTAGCTTTACTATCATGTTTAGCTTATTGTTTTATTTAGCTTTACTATCATGTTTAGCTTATTGTTTTATTTAGCTTTACTATCATGTTTAGCTTTTTTACTATGTCATGTCATATGTCATTTATATCATGTTATCATGCCATATCACATATCATACATCATTATGCCATGTCATCATGTCACGTCATATGCTAATATGTCATGTCACATGTCATATGTCATTTATGTCATGTCACCATGCCATGTCATATGCTAATATGCCACGTCACATGTCATACACCGTTATGCCATATCATCATGTCACATGCCATGTCATAAGTCATTTATGTCATGTCACATGTTATACGCCATGTCATCATGCCACATCACATGTCATACGCCACTATATCATGTCATCATGCCACGTCACATATCATACGCCACATGTCATGTCATATGTTACATGCCATGTCATCATATCATATGCTATATCATCATGTCATATGCTATTATATCATGTCACATGTCATATCATCATGTCATATGATATTATGTCATGTCACTATGTCACATGCCATATCATCATGTTATATGATATTATGCCATGTCACATATCATATGCCACTATGCCATGTCATCATGCCACATGCCATATCATCATGTCGCATGCCACATCACCATGTCACATGTCACGTTATCATGTCACATGCCGCATCACCATGTCATATGCTATTATGTCATATCACATGCCATATCATCATGTCATATGCTATTATGCCATTTCACATGTCATATGCCACTATGTTATATCATCATGCTACATATCATGCCATCATGTCATATGCCACATCACCATGTCACATGTCACGTCATCATGTTACATGTCACATGCCATATCATCATGTCATATCATCATGTCATATGCTATTATGTCATGTCATCTTACATCCATCGGACTTCGGCTCTTGATTCGTGCTTTTACATGGTATAGAATTAGTCAATCAAGTCCTAAATTTTGTTTGCTATTAATGATTTTGCTTGTTTATTTGCATTTTCACTCATGCTACCCGAGATGGAAATTTCGAGAGGAGGTTGAGACATTACTAAATGTCTCAGATTTTTGTATCGACGAAGATCCTTTGTAATAGAATATCATTAGTCCCCATTTTTAGGATTTAGCATTAAAGCTCACGTGTATCCCTCATTTTCCTCGATCCCTTTCACCGGCCTTTCGGTATTCTTTCATTTGTGGATGGTTTTATATTTGCTTAAATATGTATGCCATACCATGTCACATATCATATCACATGCCACATCACACACTCCTATGGCATGCCATGCATATGCCATGTCATAAGCATTATTTCGTATGCCAATACAATCAAATACACTAATCCAACAAATAATATGTGTCGTTTGCCATGCTATATGCCAATATACCATGTTATTTCACATTCCTTTATGCCATGATGCCATGTCATGTCACATGTCATTATACCATGCCACGCCATATGCCATACCACATACCATGTTATATGCCACGTCATATGCCATGATAAATGCCTATTCACCCATACATCACTATGCCATGTCATGCATATGCCATGTCATTTTATATATCATTTTTACTATATCATGTCATGCATATGCCATGTCATTTTATTATATCATCACTTCACATGTCATGCATATGTCATGTCATTCAAATGCCATATAGCCATATATGTCATTCTACATGCAACTGTGCAATGCTAAATGGCATGTCGTGCTGTGTGCTTACATATACGCTCGTATGCTTGCCTGCTTAGGATAATTAATCCTAACTATGATGGTAAAATTAATTTTGGAAACTCATAGAAATATATCTCCACCACCCAAACCCAATCTCTAAAGGGTTTAACTAGTACTCATGCTATGGGCCGGTTGGACCAATCCGGAACCATCCGGTGGCGACTCCCTTATGACTCTTTCGAGTCCGTATCATTCCCTAAAGTAGCCCCTTGGGAAGACTGCACTTTCGCTCCAAGTGCGGTCCCCGGCCCGTGAACCTCACAAGCCTCGCTCTGGGCGGTGGCAGAAACCGGCGCTCACAATTAGTCATGCCCAACTTGTTACAAATATGTTTAATTCATATCTCATTTACTGCCTTTGTAAAGATATCTACTAGTTGATCCTTAGTTCTCACATGACTTGTTGAGATGATTTTTTCTTGAATTTTATCAAGAATGAAGTGACAACCAATCTCGATATATTTTATTCGTTCATGATAAACTGGATTAGAAGCAATATGTAGAGTTGTCTGATTATCACCCCATAACTTTATAGGCATCTAGATCTCTTGGTCGATTTCTTTCAGTAGTTGAAGCATCCATACCACCTCATACATAACTTGTGTAATAGCTCTATATTCTGACTCAATACTTGAATAAGAAATCACATTCTGCTTTTTACTCTTCCAAGATACTAAATTTCCTCCAATGAAAACATAATATCTAGTAGTGGATCTTCTATCCATTTTGGATCTTGCCCAATTTGCATTTGAAAAACATTCAACATTTAAATGATCATTATTCTTGTACAAAAGTCAAAGTCCTAGGGTGCCTTTCAAACAACATAAGATTTAGGATAAAGCTTCCCAATGAGCCTTCGTAAGGGAAACCATGAACTGACTAACAATACCTATAGATTGAGCAATATCAGGATGAGTTACTGTTAAGTAGTTCAAATTCCCTACTAATCTTTTATACTTCTCTGGATCATTAAATGGTTCACTATCCCCTACGATAAGTTGAATGTTCAGTAGCATGGGAGAGCTACACAATTTAGCACCAAGCTTGCTAGTCTTTAATAATAAATCCAAAACATATTTTCGTTGATACAATAAAATTTCTTTCTTGCATTGAGAGACTTCAATTCCCAAGAAATACTTCAAGTTTCCTAAATCCTTGGTTTGAAACTAAGTCTGAAGAAAAGCTTTTAAATCAAAAATACTATTAGAGTCACAACTAGTAATAATAATATCATCCACATAAACTACCAATAGAATAACATCAGTCAAAGAAGATTTATAAAATATTAAATGATCATATTTGCTTCTACACATACTAAACTATTATAGGGTGTCACACATCCTGCCAAACCAATCTTGAGGACTCTGTTTCAAACTATATAAGGATTTCTTAAGCTTGCAAACCTTAGCCTTCTCCCCCTGAGCAATAAACATAGGTGGTTGCTTAATATACATCTCCTCTTGAAGATTACCATGCAAGAAGGCATTTTTCACATCTAATTGATGTAAAGGCCAATCATATGAAGCTGCAAGAGAAATAAAGATGCAAATAGAAATGAGTTTAGCAACAAAGGAGAAAGTATCAAAATTATCAATCCCATATAATTGGCTATAACCCTTGGTCACCAAATGAGCTTTTAATCAAGCCACAAACCCACCAGGGTTAAATTTCATAGCAAACAACCATTTACAACCAATTGCCTTCTTACCAGGAGGTAAGGACACAAGATCATGTAACTTTAGCTTCTAATGTAGACATCTCTTCTTTCATAGCAGTACACCAACCAAAATGAACCAAGGCCTCCCCAATAATTTTAGGAAGCAAGATAGAATCTAAGACGGTAACAAAACAATGAGAAGAAGAAGATAAAGAGTTATAGGAAACAAAAGAAGAGATGGGATAAGTACATAAACATTTACTTTTTAAAAGAGAAATGGGTAAATCCAGCGCAAGAGAGGATAAAGTGGGAGGATCAATTGATGAAGTATTTGGCAAAGAGTCCAAGGTTGAAGGGTCAATGATAGCAACAGCTGATAGAGTGGGAGAAAGAGATGGAAGGTCACGAGGTACTTAAATGGTATAAACAAGAGGATCATCAGAGGTGGAGGGAACTAACGGAGCAAGAGATGGAGAATAAAAAGGTGTAGACTCAAAGAAAGTAACATCTTAAGATATAAAATATCGATGAAGTATGGGAGAAAAATACCTAAAACCTTTTTGATGTTGAGAGTGGTCAAGAAGGACATATTTGAGAGATTTTGGATCAAATTTACAGACCTGCGGATATATATCAAGAATAAAACAAGTACATCTAAAAATACAATGAGGAATACAAAATAAAGTTATTTTAGGAAATATGAAGTGGGTTTAGAATTTTTTTACCCTAGTCTCTAGGACTTAGCATAGCGAAGTAGGGTGTCGAACACTCGGGAACGGTATGTGAAATAGATTTATTCAAAAGAGTACATCATTGAGGCATATTGGAGTTCAATATTCATAGCAAAAA
>CANYBF010225384.1:0-17587 GCA_948192965.1 Dalechampia spathulata | reverse complement strand
AAATGCGTGCTTAGGAACTTTCTTTAAAATTAAACAAAGTGAACATAATAAGATGGAATACGAATAAATTGAAAACCCCGAACCCAAACTCTGAAGAAATTCAGGCCGCTTTCCAACACGGGAAGGCCCGGGTTTTATTTCCCAGTTTTTTTAGCCATTCAATTGAATTGGCAGAATAAACTGGGTGGCGACTCCACATTATAAAGCACATTGTTTTCAAAATTAAAATGGGAAACGCCATTGAGTGCAAGCACCACGGCATCTCATGCCGAACAGCGTGCAGGGCTTCCGCATCCGGGATGCCCTACTCTTACAGTAATCAAGTACTCTGATGTAGACTTTCTCGAGTCAACATCTCCAGCCATATCTGCATCTGTGTAACCAACTAACACAGGTTCTGCATTTCCAAAATATAAGCATATTTTGGATGATCCTCAAAGATACCTGAGAATCCACTTGACTGCAGCCCAATGTTCCTTTCCAGGATTTGAAAGGGAACGACTCACAACTCCAACTGCGTGAGCAATATCTGGCCGTGTACAAACCATGGCATACATCAAACTCATAACTGCTGAAGCATATGGAACTCTGGACATTTCTTCCTTCTCTTCATCTGTAGAAGGGCACTCTCTAGAACTCAATTTAAAGTGATTAGCAAGAGGACAACTAATCGCTTTAGCCTTATCCAGGTTGAATCTCTGAAGTACTTTATCAATGTACTTCTCCTGTGATAACCATATTTTCTTGGCACTTCTATCTCTGTCAATCTGCATGCCAAGAATCTGCTTTGCTGCTCCCAAGTGTTTCATAGCAAAAGACTTACTCAGCTGCTTCTTCAGATTGTTGATTCTAGAAACATTCTTACCAATAATCAGCATATCATCCACATAGAGCAATAGGATAATGAAATCATCACCAAAGAATCTCTTCACAAATACGCAGTGATCTGAAGTAGTCTTCTTGTAGCCTTGCTCCCTCATAACAGACTCAAACTTCTTGTACCACTGTCTTGGTGCTTATTTCAATCCATACAGACTTTTCTTCAATTTACAAACATAATCCTCTTTGCCTCTTTCTTCGAAACCCTCTGGTTGCTCCATGTATATCTCTTCTTCCAAATCCCCATGTAGGAAGGCAGTTTTGACATCCATTTGTTCAATCTTTAAATTGAAACTTGTGGCTAGCCATATCACTATACGGATGGATGTCATTTTCACCACCGGTGAAAAAATCTCGTCAAAGTCAATTCCCTTCTTTTGGCTGAATCTTTTGACCACTAATCTTGCTTTGAATAGAGGATGGCCACTGTGTTCTTCATGCTAATTCTGAACACCCATTTATTCTTCAATGCTCTTTTGCCTTCTGGCAACTTCACCAGCTTGAATGTGTTATTCTCATGCAAGGATTTCATCTCGTCTTGCATGGCTTCTTTCCATTCTTTCTTGTGTTCATCATTCATAGCTTCATCAAAGCTTTTTGGTTCTCCCTCGTTAGTCAACATCACATACTGATCAATTGGATATCTAGTAGAAGGTTGTCTATTTCTATCAGATCTTCGTAAAGGGACTGGAGAATCTACTAGTGCTGGTGGTTGAATGTGAACACCATCATCATCCTCTGTTTCAACTTCATTGGGGGCTTCTGTATTATCATCTTCTAGCTGATCATCTTGCACTTCATCTCCAACTTGTCTAGGCACCATTGTTAGAGGATTCAATCGGAAGCTTGTTGAGTCATCAGAGCTTGGAACTTCCCTCTCTACCTTATTGATATCTTCAATAGTTTGATCTTCAACAAACACAGCATCACGACTCCTTACAAGTTTTTTATGGACTGGATCATAGAATCTATAGCCAAGCTGATCTTGACCATATCTAATAAACACACACTGTCGTGTCGACATCAAGCTTTGTCCGTTCATCTTTTGGAATATGAATAAAGGCCTTACATCCAAAAACCCGCAAATGATCATAGGAAACATCTTTTCCTAACCACACCTTCTCTGGAACTTCATAGTTAAGAGGAACACATGGTTAACGGGTTCAATGCATACACAGCTGCAAGTAAAGCTTCACCCCAAAACGCCTTAGACAACTTTGAATGTGAAAGTATACACCTGACTCTTTCCATCAAAGTCTTGTTCATCCTCTCAGCTAAGCCATTCAATTGCGGTGTTTTTGGTGGTGTCATCTGATGTTGAATACCATGCTCTTTACAGTAAGCATCAAATGATCCAATGTACTCTCCACCATTGTCTGTACGGATGCACTTCAGCTTCTTCCTAGTTTATCTCTCAACTGAGGCATGAAATTGCTTGAACACTTCTAGCACTTGATCTTTGGACTTTAAAGTATAAGCCCAAGTCTTCCTAGAATGATCATCAATAAAAGTCACAAAGTATTGAACATTACCAAGTGACTTATGCAGTGGTTCGCATAAATCTGAGTGAATCAGATTTAGGACATTCTTCATTCTGGATGGAGGGGAACTTTTGAAAAAAACTCTGTTCTGCTTCCCTGCTAGACAGTCAGCACATTTCTTCAAATGGAACTGGTTTAAACCAGATAAGACATTCTTCTTCACAAGTTGAGTCATCCCTTTTTCGCCAATATGACCAAGTCTTCTGTGCCACAAATCAGTTGTGTCATCCTTCTCCATTGTATTCACAACATCATTGGAGAGCTTAGCTTGCATTAAGTACAAACTTGATTGCTTCAGACCTTTAGCCACCACCAAGGAGCCTTTAGTGAGCTTCCATTTTCCATTCTCGAAAACATTTCAAAAACCTTCATCATCTAACCTTCCAGCAGAAATCAGATTCATGCGCATATCAGGAATATGCCTGACATCTCTCAATAGTAGCCTCGTACCATTCTCTGTCTTCAAGTAGATGTCTCCTTTGCCAATTATTTTTGATAAATTTCCATTTCCCATCTTAACAATACCGAATTCTCCTCGTGTATAAGATGAGAAAAATTGCCTGTGAGATGTAACATGAATTGTAGCTCCACTGTCAATCACCCAACTAGTCTATTAGGTTGCCAGACTGACTATTTCTGTATCTATAACAATGTTAAAGTCAACAATGTTACCCTGTTCATCATCACTATTGTCTTCTCTGCATATTTTTGCCTTTATTCTTCTTCTGATCTTTCTTGAATTTTTGATAAAATATCTTGATGTGGCCTTTGCTTTTACAGTAATGGCATACGACATTTGCATACTTGTTTGACTTGCCCCTGCTCTTGTCTCTGGGCTTCGGTCCTCTGGATTGACTCCTCCCTCTGTTTTCTGCAACCAGAATTTCAGACTGTGATGAAGAGGCTGAATTCTGAATTCTGTGATCTTCGTCTCATCTCCTCATTCAGTATACTGCTCTTAACTGACTCTATACTTACTGCACCATTTGGAGCAGTGTTTGTCAAAGACACCTTCAAAGTCTCCCAATACTCTGGTAATGAAGCCAGCACCATAAGAGCAATCACCACGTCGTCAAACTTTATGCCCATTGTCGCCAGTTGATCAACGATCCCTTCCATGTTGTTCAAGTGATCAGCCACATAAGCACATTCTTGATATTTCACTTGCATCAACTTTGTCAGATAAAACAATTTGTTGTTGCCAGTCTTTGAAGCATACAATTGCTCCAGTTTATTCCACAACGTTCTTGCATGCGTTTCATTACAAATGTGATTGTACACATTATCATCAACAAATTGTCGGATATAACCACAAACTCGCTCATGCTCGAACTCCCATTCTTCGTTGGACATCGCCTCCTGTTTTTCTGTAAAAAATACAGGCAGGTGCATTTTTGTGACCATCAAGAAATCCTTCATTTTGCTTCTCCAAATACGATAGTTCATACCGTTTAAATTAATCATTTTGCTCATTTTCACCTCCATTTGCCAAATTAATCCAAATTTGAGAAAATCGACCTCAAAAATGAAATCAGGACGTCAAAATTTGGCAGAATAGGTATATTCAAAATTTTCACCATAGGACTCAATGAATAGTAACTTGCTGGAATAGTATTCACCGAAATAGTGCTATGGGACCCGGTAAACAGTAATGTGGACCCCACTTGAATAGTGCTGCAGGACCTTATCAACAGTAACTTTGAATAGTAATAGGTGACCCTACGTGAATAGTTATATGTGACCCACTGAACAGTACTTTGACTCCGTCAACCCTGAAAATGAATTTGCTACAGTGCGTTACCTTTGAGTTACTATTGAGCACTGTTTATCTAATTCGACTTTTTACGTCTGTTTTTCGAATGGATCGCACCAAAAAATTCCTTGAATTTTTTCCTTCCCTACGACATGCTTCTTTTTAAAAAATACCTTCAACAAGAATCAAAGCTCTGATATCACTTGTTGGGTACGACCGATATATTTTTTAAAAGAAATGCAAAATTGAGCAAAATAGACATAGAAAATTTAACGTGGTTTGCCCTTAATTTTGGGCTACATCCACGGAAAAAACTCACAATAATTCTTCTACTATTAAAAATAGTAGGTACACAAGGGATAAAATAAAATAGTGGCTCACAAGGTATTTCTCGACCTAAAAATAATAACCTCACTATTTTTCTCTCCTCAACCCTTTAGGAAAAATTTCCTAAACTTCAGAGCTTATTTATTTTGCTCTGGCTTTCGTTGTTTTGTGTTTTGTGTTGTGATTTTACAGAAGGGGTTGAGTGCCTTTTTATAGGCACTCCAAACTGCGTTTCCCAAGCCACCTTCTTTTACTTTCTTTCTTTTAATATTTGCTACCACCTAACCTCCTTTTTTTTTCTTTTTCATTTTCAACAAAATCTGCCACCGAATGGTGGCTGTGGCTGTCCCTCCATATTGAGGGACCCACACTAACACAGCCGTAACCGAGAAAGTTGTTCAATGATCGTAGGAAGCATCTCAAAAGGATTTCCCTCCAAATGTAAGTCTGTCAATGAAACTAAAGAGCCCATGCTCGTAGGAAGCTCCTTTAAATGATTATTCCCTAGATTCAATGTGTCCAAGGAAATCAAAGAGCCAATACTCGTAGGAAGCTCCTCCAAACGATTATTGCTTAGATCCAATCTTTTCAAGGAAATCAAAGAGCCAACACTCGTAGGAAGCTCCTTTAAATGATTATTTCTTAGATCCAATCTTTTCAAGGAAACAAAAGACTCTACGCTTATGTTAAGTTTCTCCAAAAGATTTCCACTTAAATTCAATGCGTCCAATGAAACTAAAGAGCCTGTACATATGGAAATTTCTGTCATACCATAATCTTTCAAATCAAGAGACGGTAGATCGAGCAACCCAGTGAGAGGCGGCATTATCAAATTTGTGCATTCTCTCCGGTATAAACTATCAAGTCTTTTCAATGAATTAATGGAATGAGGAAGCTTTCCCAAACCACTCCAGCTAGCATCAAAGAGCTCCAGAGATTCTAAATTTCCCAAGTTCTCAGGCAATTCATTGAGAATTCGACATTTTTCTATATTAAAATATGTAAGAGCTTTCAACTTACAAAGCGCATACGGAAGACTCTCCAGCTTTGTGCACGACTTCAAGCTCAGTTGAATAAGTAGAGCGCAATTGGCAATTGATGAGGGAACTTCTTGAATTGCAGTTCTCTTTAAATTTAGATATTTTATATTGCAAGGAAATTCTGTTAGCTCTCTGAGGTTTGAGCTCCCCCGAAGATCAAGCACTTTAAGACATTTCAACTGCGATATACTGCTTGGAAGAATCTCTAGCCCTGGGCATGATCTTAGCCACAGTTCAGTTAGCAAAGAGTGATGCACCATTGATGGGGGGACTTTCACAATTGCTGTTTCACTTAAATTTAGACGCTTTAGATTCTGTGGAGCTTTTGGGAACTCTGTAAGCTCCAAACAATCTTCGAGACAGAGAGTATCAAGATTTATGAACTCAAAGAACTTGGGAAAAATGCAGAGATTTTTGCAATTTTGAAGATCCAAATGTGAAAGCTTTTTGTGATATCGAACAGATGAGTGAATCTCAACCAGACTTATGCAGCCTCTCAAACATAAGACCTCAAGTTTTGGTAGTTCTGACAAATCTGGAATTTTGATTAGATGGACAGAGTAACTGAGGTCTAAAACTTCTAAATTATCAAGGCACTGTCATGACAAAATGAAATTCAAAGTACATGAGCACGATAGCAATAGAATACACAACATATTATAAAGTAATGTTGAAGCATACCTAATTTTCATTACAAAGCTGTTGAATATTGCTATGAATCAAATGAAGTTGAACAAGATTTTCTAGGAAAGAATTGAATGGGAATGATTTCAAAGGGTAACTGAACCAGTAAAGATATCTCAACTCAGCTGGTAAATAATTGAGACCTTTTTTAGAAAGATGAATATTGCCTTGGATTCTTTCATGTTGATAAGTAAAGTCTTCAGAGTAAGAAGGACAGTAGAATTTCAGGAATCTAAGATTCTTCATTTTGACAAATGCTGTTGGACTTAGTTTCAGAAATCTAATACTCGTAATGTCTAAAGATATGCTCTCAACCAACATAGTTCCCTGATAAACATAAGCAAGGTTAATCCAAAACAATAATGATATGATAAATTATAAGAATTGAAGTTTAATATAAAAGATTCCATGCATTTGCTTTTACCATATCGTTCGACAATACTTTATAGATGCTCCAGGATTACACAGTTTGCTGTGATCACCAGGATTTTTGACACATTCCATCTCAACAATGTCTTTTCCCATTTGTCGTATCAAATCATGCATTTGTAACCTGTTTCCTGAAATATTGATGAGACATTTATCTAGAAGACAACTAATTCCACTTTTTCCAAAATGACCAAGACAACTTTCCAGTATCCTTTCTACACGTTCTTTATCCTCCCAGCAAAAGAAACATGCAATGTCAAGAAATACATCCTTTTCGTTTCTACCTAAATCTTCATAACTTATTCTCAGTATTCCTTCAATTGTCTTGTCGGGAATCTTCTCTAGTTTCTTCAATTGATCTTCCCATAATTCAACTTTATTCTCACCATATAAATTGGACCCCAAAACTTGAAGTGCCAAAGGGCATCCTCTGGCATATTCTACCACCTTCCTTGCTACTTCCATGAATGCTTTTGTCGGATGATTTTGTCTGAAAGCGTGCAAGCTAAAGAGTTGGAGCGATTCACTGTAATTTAACACTTGCATTTGATATACCCTTGCATTTATATTTTGGAGAATTTTTTTATCTCTACTAGTAATGACGATTCTACTCCCTGGAGCGTAAATGTGTTGCTCTCCTACCAGAAATTTCACCACCTCAGAATCCCACACGTCGTCAAGAATAATGAGAACCTTCTTCCGCATGGTCCATTTCTTAATGGAAGAGGATAACATGATGGGTATACTAACATCTAAATCTTCTTTTCCTAATGACTTGGAAAGGATTATCCGTTGTAAATCACTTCGTGTGTGATGTATTAGTTCTTCTTTCAGGTTAGCAATAAAGCATTTTGCTTCAAACTGGGAAGAGAATCGATCAAACACTTTACTAGCGAGGGTTGTTTTGCCGATACCACCCATCCCCAAATTCCTATGAAACGCACATCTGTATGCTTCCAAGTTTAACAATTGTTCCACATCTTCTAATCGTGACTCCATTCCAACCAGACCATCATCACAATGATCACTAGGAAATGCTTCATTCAGTCTTTTCAAAACGTCTTTGACAATTTCATGGATTAATTTGGATTCCGTCCTAATTACATAAAGAAAGCAAAACTAATCATTTTGATTAGTTTTGAGATTACTTGTAATGTGTTAATTTCATATCATATGATTATTTATTTTGAATGGTTATCAAACAAATATTGACTAGCACTATAACAATTGTACTTCTTTTAATATATACAAAATTGATTATAAGTTTATAAGTCTGTTTACTTACTTATGATCCTGTGAAACAAATCTTAACAATACTGCTGTTTCTGTAAGAGCAACCCTCCAACTCTGTACTTTGTCCTGGAATTGCTCAGCATGCCTCACAGTAAGTCCCCGTCAACTCTTGCACATCACTTGGATCTATCCGGTAGAACACTGGAAGTACAATCTGTCCAATTCTTTCCTTGCAATCCATTATCTTCACCAACTCATCCAAGCACCACGAAGAATATGCATATTTTTCTGAGAAAATAACAATAGAAATATGTGATTCTTCTATCATTTTTAAGAGGGAAGGTTCAATCTTTTCTCCTCTTTCAAGATTTTCATCTTTGAAGGCATCGATTTTATTTTCACATAATGCTTCAAACAGATGACTAAGAAACCCATTTCGGACATCTGCACCTCTAAAACTGATAAACACATCATATATCGGTTGGCGAGGATTGGAGCCAGTGGAAGCCATTGTTTGAAGATTTGTGTGTAGTATAGTTTTCTGCAGCGGAAAAGGATGAAATGAAGCTAAAAGAAGAGGAAGATGGCTGCATAAGGTTTGCTGTGATATGGCATTAGTTTAGCCAAAGATATTTATAAAGCTAAAAACAGATTTGGTGGAAGGAAATTGCGTCTAATTTTACAGGAAGTCAACTGTTAAAAAGGGAAGACCCATTTCAATTATTGATAAAAGGTATGAATGAATAAATTTCAGTTGTCTTTTCAACTCAAAATAAAATAGCCAATCTAGCTACATTTGATTGATGATGAACAATACAAGATTAATCTAAAGATTTCACTCAGATAACAAAGACACCCACGTCCTGCGTCTACGCCACTAAAACTAATAAAGACATCATGTCTCCATCGACAGCAATTGAAGCAAGCAGAAGTCATCATTTATCAGCTTTAAGTTTTGTCTGTGGTACAGTTTTCTATAGCAAAGTAAAGGTTTTGGTTCTCATCCGTAGTTGTTCGGTGTAAAGAAGGAAGCGATGGATGAAAGAAGGGAGCAATCGGTTACAGCAGAGAGAAACGGGAAAGATGAAGGAACTGAAGGGGGAAGAGTAAGCCAGACTGTTACGGGAAAAGGGAACGTCAGAATAATCAATGAAGGTGTGAGAGGGTGTGACACAGCTGTCAAGGAGGAGGAGAAGCGTATGGAAGAAGCCTAGATGATTCTAGAGAAGGCAATACGGCAGTGTTTTAAAATGAATGTCCACAGTCTGTTATAATAAAATATGCCACGTATGGGCATGTGAAATGTATAAATAGACAGGCTATGAGTAGGAATACTCATTCAATACAATTCTCATTCAATACAATACAGAATATTACTCTAATAGTTTCTACATGGTATCAGAGCTAAACATAGCTCTCATTCATGGCAGAAGCTGTTGATTCTTCAAATCAAGCCACCAGCCACACCACTCTGACTAACCAAGATCAACCCGGACAGGTCCTCGTTAGTGTATCCCTCAATGGAGCTAACTACATCGCCTGGAGCAGATCCATGCTGCACGCCCTACAAGCAAAGGATAAACTCAGCTTTGTAGATGAATCAAACCAGGTACCTGCAGAAGAAACTCAAGAATATGAAAAATGGAGAAGGAACGATTCAATGGTCATATCATGGCTGCTTAACTCACTGTCAAAAGACCTGGTAGAATCCTTTATTTACGCCACATCAACTCAAGCTCTCTGGGATGATTTAAGGGAGAGATATGGAGAGAGTAATGGACCCATGCTGTATCAAATAAAAAGAGAAATTAGCAACCTCCAACAGAATGATATGACGGTAGCAGTCTACTTCACTAAACTTAAACGCCTATGGGAGGAATTAAACGTGCTTAGGCCATTACCCACTTGCAAATGCGATACTAGGAACAAGTTAATGGAGTATGACAGCAGTGACAAACTATTATAGTTTCTCATGGGTATGAATGAAGCATACGACCACGTCAAAAACCAGATTATGTTGATGGAACCACTACCAAGTGTCAACAAGGCCTACTCTATGGTGCTAAGTGTAGAAAAACAAAGGGAGGTTCAGAATGGGCACCAAACAACTCATGCATTAAACGTTACAAGGCAGCAAGGACAGAGGAATGCAACCAGATTCCAGGCAAGAAGACCATTTGACCGTAGGGAAAGGGAAAACACAAAATGCACTCACTGCAACATGACAGGTCACACGAAGGAGATCTGCTTCAAAGTACATGGCTACCCGGAATGGTACACGGAGCTAAAGAAGAAAAGAGAAAAGGCTAACATGACACTCGACAGTCCACTAGACACAAGCAGCAATTCAACAAATGTCAATATTGAAAACATTATACAACGTGAAGTGGAGAAATATATTCAAAAACAGGGCACAGGAGAATGCAGCAAGGTAGTCGATTATGCAGGTAAGTATTCATTATCATGTTTTAATCCTTCTTTTATTTTGTCTGGAGATTGGATAGTGGATACAGGAGCTACATCACATATCACAAACAATATCCAAAACCTCATCAGCCACTCAAAAGCAAAAGATAAAGTTTACATGCCTGACGGAAATACACAAGAAATATCACATATAGGACAAACCAGATTGCATCCCAATGTTGTACTACATGACGTTTTACATGTGCCAAACTTCCATCATAACCTCCTCTCAATAAGTAAATTAACAAGCCAAAACAACATCAATGCCATTTTCCTTTCTAACAAGTGCATTTTGCAGGACCCTATCACCTATGAAGTTATAGCTACTGGTCACTTACGAGATGGATTATATGTCTTAGATAGAAGAAAGAGTGAATCATGTAATAAGATCATGCAACGGAGTGATACTATATTATGGCATAGTAGATTGGGACATGTATCGAAAGAAAAACTTATGCATATTAAGGAAATCAATTGTTCAGATCATAGTTTTCCAAATGAGTGTGAGATTTGTTATCTTTCAAAACAAAGCAGAAAACCATTTCACAGACAACAGATTCACAGTAATACTCCCCTGGAAATGTTGCACGTTGATCTTTGGGGTCCCTATAATGTCAAGTCAATAACAGGAGCTGCTTACTTCCTGACTGTGGTAGATGATCATAGTAGAGCTACCTGGACTCATATCCTGAGAGACAAACAAAACGTTAGCCAAATTCTCAAAAATTTCATTATCTTAATCCAAAACCAGTATTCCAGAAAGGTCAAAATCATCAGGTCCAATAATGGGACTGAGTTTGTCAACCATGAGGTCACAAATTTCTTCGAAACACAGGGAATCAAACACCAACACAGTTGCCCATATACCCCACAACAAAATGGTATTGTCGAAAGGAAACACAAGCACCTGCTACAAGTAGCTAGAGCCATTATGAAAGAGTCAAGTCTGCCCCTAAAGTTCTGGAGTGAGTCCATACTGTATGCCACTCAAATTATAAACGTTTTGCCTACAGTAGTACTAGAATGGTAGACACCATATGAAAAACTAACACAAAAAAAACCAGAGTACGAGAGATTCAAAGTTTTTGGGAGTTTGTGTTTCACACTAAATAATAGTCCAAATAAGACTAAGTTTTCAGACAGATCAATCAAATGTATATTTTTAGGATTGGCAGAAGGTTACAAAGGATACAGATTGTATAACCTCGAAGATCAGCGTGTAATCAATTCTAGGGACGTAGAGTTCTGTGAAAACATTTACCCTTTCCAAAACCTAAACACAGACCAGGAAAACCAAATACCCTTACCCATAACACATGTTGACTCATTAGAAAATGGAACTGTACATGAAGAAGACACAAATACAGATAATAGACAGGAAGAAGTGTCATTAAGATGCAGTTCAAGGGAAAGACATAGACCAGATTGGCTAAGTGATTTTGTAGCTATAACAGAGACACCACCATTCACAAACCCACCAAAATTCTCACAGGATTACCAACATTTTGTAGCTTCTGTACAAACTGAACAAGAACCAGCAAATTATAAAGAAGCCATTAAAAATGAAAAATGGATACAAGCCATGCATAATGAATTGCAAGCTCTAGAGGAGAATAGAACTTGGGAATTAACTCATCTACCTGCAGGAAAAAGATCGATTGATTCAAAATGGGTTTACAGGATTAAGTATAACACAGATGGCACAGTGTCAAAATACAAAGCACGACTCGTAACGAAAGGATACAGTCAAATATCAGGTATAGACTACCAGGAATGTTTCTCTCCAGTCACAAAGCTTGTGACAGTTTGAATCCTCCTTGCTCTGGCAGCCTCTCAGCAATGGCACGTGCATCAGCTCGACATCAACAACGCCTATCTACATGGGCATCTGGAAGAAGAGGTGTACATGACACCGCCAGAGGGCTACCTAAGAGCTGAAAATGGACAGGTATGCAAACTAATCAGAAGTTTGTATGGTTTAAAACAGGCAGGCAGAGTATGGAACTTGGAGCTTACAGCAAAGTTAATTAAATTCGGGTTCATTCAATCACAAACAGACACTTGCCTTTTTACCTTTGGAGCTGGAGAAAACTTCCTGATCCTAGTAGTCTATGTTGATGACATTCTCATAGCGGGGCCCTCATTGCCATGCATTCAGACCGTCAAGGACCACCTGCATCGAGAGTTCACCATAAAAGACCTGGGACCTGCAAGGTATTTCCTGGGGTTAGAGATTTCAAGGTCAGAAGCAGGAATGTTCATAAACCAGCAGAAATATATCAGGGATCTAATAAAAGAAACAGGCTTATTAGACTCCAAGACTACCAATTTTCCACTTCCAAGTGGGAACCGACTAGACAGTGATCAAAGCGCCTTACTGGAAGAACCAGATCGTTACAGGAGACTGGTAGGAAAACTATTGTATTTAGGCTTAACTAGACCAGACATAAGCTACGCAACACAACAGTTAAGCCAATACATGCAGACACCACGTAGAGGACATTTAACAGCAGCTCTACACGTAATAAGGTATTTGAAAGGCTGCCCCGAGCATGGTCTGTTTTACCCCGTGAAGCAACCGGCATGCCTCATCGTATATTGCGACGCCGACTGGGCTGCTTGTAAGAACACAAGGAGATCTTTATCTGGGTTCTGTATTTTTCTCAGTGGTGCCTTGATCTCCTAGAAAACAAAGAAACAGAAAGTGGTGAGTCAATCATCGGCGGAAGCAGAATACAGAAGCATGGCAAAAACAGTGTGTGAGATAAAATGGATTTCATACCTGTTTAGGGATCTCAAAATCCCGTTAGAACTCTCGGTTTCACTCTACCGTGATAACAAAGCCGCGATCTACATAGGAGAAAACCCGGTCTTCCACGAGCGAACAAAGCATATCAAAATCGATTGTCATGTGGTTAGAAATAGCATGAAAGAGGGGTTAATCAAAGCGAAGTATGTCCGAACCACAGACCAAGCAGCTGACTTAATGACTAAGTCTTTGGGGGCTTCGAAATTTCAGAGCTTACTTAACAAGATAAAACCAACATTCACGGATCTGGTTTTGTCTTGTGGGGGGAGTGTAAAGAAGGAAGCGATGGATGAAAGAAGGGAGCAATCGGTTACAGCAGAGAGAAACGGGAAAGGTGAAGGAACTGAAGGGGGAAGAGTAAGCCAGACTGTTACGGGAAAAGGGAACGTCAGAATAATCAATGAAGGCGTGAGAGGGTGTGATACAGCTGTCAAGGAGGAGGAGAAGCGTATGGAAGAAGCCTAGATGATTCTAGAGAAGGCAATACGACAGCGTTTTAAAATGAATGTCCACAGTCTGTTATAATAAAATATGCCACGTATGGGCATGTGAAATGTATAAATAGACAGGCTATGAGTAGGAATACTCATTCAATACAATACTCATTCAATACAATATAGAATATTACTCTAATAGTTTCTACATTCGGTGAGTGCATGAAGTTCCATAGCCCATCAATGCCTTAAATCATGCAGGAATTACAGATTATAAGGTCAATTCCTTAATATTATAGAATATTAATTATAATTATACATATTATAGTAACAAAAAAAATTTATGCAGCAAATAATATATAGCCATAATATTCAATAAAAATTTCAAAAATATATTTTACTTTTCCTTCAAGAAACTTGTCATTAAACTAAACTTGGATTATCATCACTCTATTAATTAATCTCAAAGAAGCATTTGTATGGCACAAGTTTATGTTATTTAATTAGTTATTTTCGATCAAATATAAAGAAAAATCCAATAACCTATAGAAGAAGAATCGTAGTTGATAATAATAATTATAAAAAAAGTATTGTTTTAATTATAATTAATATTAACATAAAATAATACTAATAAAAAATAAATAATTATTATTACTAATATTAATAAAATTTAATATTAATTAATATTATCAATAAATTAATATTATCAATAAATTTAATATTATTATTACTAATATTAATCTTTTATTCAAATAATACTTTTTTTATAATTATTATTATCAATAAATTTAATAAAATTAATTTCACAATTATTCAATTATAATATTAATATTAATTATAATTAATATTTATATTATTATGTTGAGTAATCTTTTATTCAAACAATACTTTTATTATAATTATTATTATGAATAAATTTAATATCATAATTATTCAATTATAATTTTAATAATTTTTTCATAATAATTATACCTACTTTTTTTATTCATTATATTACAATTATACCATTTTTTAATAATATTACTAAATCAAATTAATAATTATTAAATTATTTCTTTAATAATTACTAAATTATTATATAATTTATTATAATATAATATAATAAATATTTTATTAAATAATAATTATAATAAAGTAAAAGTGGGGTGTGTAATAAGGGAAATGGGGGATAGGGTTGCCGGCCTAGGGAAGGGGGCGTCTGGAGAAGGGGGGAAGGGGCCACGTGGCTACAAATATCATCCTGGCTGCCAGTTTATTCCCTGGCCCTTCGCACTCTGTTGACTAGATATCATTATAACCTTCCCCTTCGCACCCTGCTGACAAGATGTCCAAAAAATTATAGAAATATGAAAATTTAGTGTTTTATTAAAATATGGAATTTTAAAAAATATTTTTAAAAATATAAATTTTTTAAAAATTTACAAAAAAAGATATTATGTAGTTTTATATTTTAATAATTTTTAATTTCAAAATATATTTTTATAAGAATTAATGTATTATATATTAAAAGAATAAAAAACTAAAAAATCAAAAAAATGGAAAATGGTATTTTTAAAAATAAAAAAAATTAAAAAATAATTTTATAAATACTTTAGGCATGTCCCGTAATTTTAGAAAATTTTTTTCAAAAGTTCGTAGTCTCAAAATTAACCATATACTTTTCGGCTCAAGCCTTTTGCATAAATATATATTTTTCTTTGTATTTTATATTTTATATTTTTGTTACAATGAAGAATAAGTTACATTTATAGTCCCTTAATTTATATCTCTTTCTTATTATAGTCTTTAAATTTTGATTTATATCATAAAAATCTCTGAATTTATATATTAATAATCATGGATATAAAACAAAGATTTTATTAATATTTATTGAGGAGGTAAATTTTAAAGATTTTATTAATATTTATTGAGGAGGTAAATGTTTTCCTATTGTTTATGTTTTAAATGAAGAAAAACTTTATTGCTTAAACCGCTAAGTCCAGCAATTTATGAAAAAATGGTTAACTTTTATATCATAAACATAATCTTGTGACTTTATGGAAAGGTTAGACTTTTATAGACTTCTATGTTGTCAAGCTTTCACAAAATCATGTGGAACTATGGTATTGCATTGTCATATTTGTAGCGAAGAAAACAACATAATTTTGTAGCTAAAATGGAGGAATAAAGATGAATATTAACTAGACATGGAGGAATAAAGTGACAATAGAGGCTAGCAGAATCACCCTCTCTATTTCTCTCATAATTGGACTATGAATGTTATGGCTAAAGTTAAGTATTGTTTAGTTTCTGCTTGATTTAACAGTTGATTGGAAAAAACAAAATTGAGAAGGGTAACTAGCTCAGCCAAATATAGGAAATTAAAGACCAAGAAAAATTAACTACAAGTTCTAAAAGAAGAACAATGATGCACTCACTCATGTACCAATGGCTTGAAGAATTTGAAGTCACCATCACCATCTTACAGTCCATTGGTGTTGCTCCTTTTCTCTTTGTTGTAGCCTATCATGTATATTGAAACCAGCTCCAAATGTTACTGTTCTTGGAGTATGTGTACTGTCAAATTTCCTAAATTCAGGAATCCAATTTTCTCGATAGGTTTGGATAATTTAGTTTGAATATTATTTAACTCAAACTTATTTTTTTCATTCAGTTGGTTGAATAGGTTCTGTCCATGATCATCATCATCAGAAATATTTGAGTAACTTTCTGAGTTGCTCTACTGTGACAAAAAGCACTACGGCAAAAGGTCCCTGCCTTGAAATTGTGGGAATAAATCCCTTATACAAGCCTTTGGCCCTTCGGCTCTCACTATTTTAATCGCACAATGCACCTCTGTAGGGTGGCTTCGCCCCAGTTGGCACCTTCAAGTTCATGACCCTTGTCTTTATAAGATCCATAGGATTTGAAATCGGTACAGCCACAACCCTACCAGCAAAGCTAGCAATTACATGGGTCCCGATCCCATCACTCATCAGATCCTTCTCCAATATCATCTCTTTAATCTGATCATATGATGTAAGCTGTGATGCGGTTACAAGCATTACCCTATTCACTGTCAGACCTGAGCCACGCCATAGGCTATCAACCCCTTATTGTTGTGACATTTGAGTTAAATCATTGAATATGCTCTTATAATTCATACATTGATCCGTTGGAAGACGTCCATGAGCTTGCATGCGCACCATTGCCACGTCAGCAGGATTGCCAATGGCAGCACCTATTTCTCTGGCAATAAGGCCAGTAAGTATCTTGGGTAGAAGAGGAAAATTTTCTGTTCTTGGGTCAATCCATTTTGTTTAGCAACTTTAGGAATGTTGGGGATAATTCCAATCTTTTAGAATATTATGTTCATTTTACAAAATATTTTTATTTCAAAATAATTATTCATTTAATAAATAAAGATAAAAGCATTGATATTATTATATTATTAATCATTTTCGATAAATATCTATTCATTTTTAACTATGTTTATGTAATTTTATAGTATATCTATGTAATTTTTTATAATATTTATATAAATATTATGTGATTTACTCTCTCTAATTTAAAATTTTTTATAGAATATGTATGTAATTTTTTATAATATTTAAATTTATCCGCGCTAATATTATAATATTTGATAAACTTGATAAAGTGAACACTTAAAAATGTAATAAATGGAGCACTAATTTATAGCACTATTTTCTATTCAATCTCAATTATCAAATTATTATCAAGAACGGTTTCATAAAGGTAACTAAATTACTATGATTAATTAGTATAAATTCAAGCATGATACGATTCTTATGAGATCCAAAACTTTTTCATCATTAATAACCCTTTATATGTATCAAATATGGTAAATATATGGAATTCAACGTGTTCATCACTTAAGGAATTAATTGTTAGTTCTTTTTGAAAATTCTTGTCATGTTACCGAATTGAGAAAACATTTAATTTTTTTAAAGCTTCGATGATCTGAATTGGACTCTTTTATAATTAAATATCAA
>CANYBF010225331.1:0-40713 GCA_948192965.1 Dalechampia spathulata | reverse complement strand
AAGTTATCACATTCACATGCACACATACACATCACAACACATGCGAGTACACATCTTCATAGGCATACACACTCGATTTCACCGTATCAGTCATAGCAATTATGCAAGACTACTAGACCCTAAGATGCGGATGTGACACTTGTGATGCATTTTGAATTGGTGGTAAAACAGGAGTGCTGGTGATATAGAGGTAAGTGCTAATGTAGATGTGCCAGCTGCAAGTAGGAGTCCGTGGTGTTGATGTAGATGTACCAGCTAGAAGCGATGTAGAAGTTTATGGTGATAATTTGCTTGCATCGCTTGCCATAGATGAAGTCAGTCTCGATGGCATATAACAATTTAAAAAGTTAACACATGCATTATGAATATAAATACTAATCATAAAAAACATAAGCATAAAGCAAAAGTAATAATAAATAATAATTTCATATATTTATGTGATAACATATTACAAATTGATAAGATTACCCATCATTCACTGTTACCACTTTCAATATTTTTGACTTCCTTTAATCCATTAGTATATTCTATACTAATAATGTCATCCTCATCTATATGATCTTCTTCACCATCATTTATATCTATGAACCCTTCATCCGGATCATTCAAATGCTCATCATACTAATGTGAAGAATCATCAACTTTGATAATTTCATGATCATCTTGTCAATCTTCTTGGAATGTAGCGGTGTTTATTATTTTTTACTCTAGTACATCCACTTGAGATCTTGGTTTGACTTTACAAACTGTAAATCAATGAACCTTATCTCTATGTAAATATAGGTACAAAATGTAACATACTTGCATTACTTGTGTTGCAAGTATAAAAGGCTCATACTTATTGAATCATTTTCAAAAATTCACATCAATGAGTTTATATTTATTATGAACATTTATACGAATATTTGGAGTTGGATCAAACTAATCATATTTGAACAAGATAATACAGTTCAATAGTAATCCTGTATATTCAACTACAACTATATCATTTAGATGACCAAAATAATAATCATTATCAATTTTGTAATTCGACCCTTTTATGCAAACATTGCTATTTGCAGATGCTTGCTTTGATGCATGACCTTTAATTAAAGGTAATGATCTCTTATTTTGCTTCATAATGGTTGGAATAATGTCTTTATATCATATTATTGTAGGAACAACTTCATAATTTTTGAACTTGGAAAATTCTTTCCATAATAATAGTTCTTATTTTTGGAGTCATCGTCATCAAAATGGGTTCCATAGGACATGCTAAAATTGTTGTTGGTAAAAATTCTAGAAAAATTACTTAAAGTGTATTAAAAGAATATAAGTTTTCTTAATTTATTAAATAACCCAACTTCTAATAACAATTTGAATTCTTAAACTCTTTTTCCATAATTTATTTGAAACTTGATAACTATTTACTAAAAAATAAATGTAATGAAGGATTGAATTATTTGGATGATATTAAAACTATTTGCATTAAAAGAATTTTACACAATTTTCTCTAACTGCCATATCATGTGCCCTTTCTATTTTCTTTATAACTATCTTCATGTGTAACAACTAAAACCTACAACTTCTTTAACTATCCTCTATTTAACTCCATTATAACCAAAACCCACAACTTCTTTAACTATCCATTATTTAACTTCATTATCTTAATTATTTAAACCATTTAATTAATCAATTAATTAACAAAAATTTACATGAATATATCATTTTTAAATTTATTTTTTACCATTGCATAATCTTTTTACAATTATTAGAAAACTGTATCATCTTCTTACAAAATTAAACTTTTTCATATATTTATTTATAAAAATACCCAAATTGACTATTATTTACTTTTCCTTCCATATTATAATTTGACTATCCTTTGTTGTCACTAATTTATCTTTTTGTTAATTAATTAATTTTTAATTTCATCTCTCTAAAAATATTTTAAGTAAATAAAATAGAGGTATGCATCTTTTTTTTTCCTTTGTATCTTTTTCATTAATTTTATTGTAAAAAAACAAAAGGCAAAATATAAATATATTAAAATAGTTCATATCATATGTATATTGAAGTATATTAAAATATTAATTGCATTTTTCATTGTTATATATTTTATGTATATTAAAAGATATTAAAAATATAATAAAGTTTATCTTAATGCATATTATACATTCTATTATACCATATGTATATGCTATGTATATTATTTTATACTCTAAGTTGTTTTTAGTAAGAGATGAATATTACTATATGCAAATTCAGGTGCATGGTATACATCAGTACTTTAGTGCATTTCTCCTTTTGAATCGAAATAAATATGTTTTCAAACCTTCTCTTTAAAATTCAAAGTGTATGTTCCCTCTTAAATTTTAGCAATCACTTGTTCTGATTCTACATATTAATTATTTTGAACTAAAAGGAAACACTTTGGTGGAATAGTCACGTAATGTATAATATCGTGAAAGTCTATATAACATAGAAAAGAAGGAAGGCCCATGATATGTACATATGGGATGAACCAAATCCTCAATAATTTGATTTTTCCATTAGAAGGGGCTCGTACATGTTTTATAGTACCCCTTATCAATACTCTATCGATATGAAATGTTCTTAATGTTAGTTGAGAACTTGACTCTCCAATGGACTGACTTGTAACAATACCTATGACTTCCCCTAATTCCACTAAATCACCATGATTTGGAATCCGATCATAACATAATTGATAGATCCAAGACATACTCTTACAAGTAAAGGGAGTTCGAATAAATATTGTTTATGTTCAAAAGGTTATGAATTAATTAGCAAGTCCAATCCTAATAGCTTGATTTTGAATGGCAATACATCATAGACCCATATATATATTATTCGTTAATACACAACTAATTAATGTTTGAATAAAAGTTCTTTTTGACATCATCCTATTTTAAGGACTTGCAGAGATCTCTCGAGTGGTGCCAAAATCTATTCTATATACAATAATATATTTAACTACTTCAACAAGTTTACGTGTAAGATATCCAATATCTGATGTTCGTACAATGGTATCAACAACCCTTTTTCAAGCTTCGTAGCAAGAAATGATATATTCTATTAAAGATAATCCTTTGGATAAATTGCTTTGAATAGGTAAATTAATCGTTTATCCTTGTGGATCTGACATTAATCCTCTCATACCTATTAATTGGTGTACTTGAGATGGATTTACCTTAGCTCCCAAAAAAGACATTATATAGATTGGATTAAAGGGTTCCATCATCCTAAAATTAAGATTCATTTTTTTATCATATTTTACTTGTAGCATACCATATCTCAATAGATTGGCATAATTTTTCTATTGCATGTACATTTCCATAATGATAATATTTTTCAAAAATTAAACTTTATTGTTCACCATCTTGGATTAGCCATCCCTTAGAAGGTATTGTTAAAAGATCATCAATTCCTAATGAAATGGATGTAACGATGGCTTGTTGGAAACTTAAAGTCTTTACTTAATCCAGGATGTATGATGTATATGCTATTCCAAAATGATATATTAATCCATTAATAAGTTCATTTAATGGAAGTTTCATCTATCACTTTATTGTGAAAGACCAAATGGGTCCATTTGGCAATAAGTACCTCCATATTCCACTGAGTAGAGTTCAACAATGGATTTGAGTCAATGATTGGAAACTTCCTTTTCTCAATCTTCATTTGCATAGAAATGAAATTCAAGAACTATGGTCCTAGCTGAACCAAAGAGATCAGAATTCATTCTAGTGTCATAGAATTACTCAACTTAGATCCCTATGATTAGATACTATTGGAGCTAGCTTGGAAAAACCCTTATATAACTTCTTCAATTTCTCGATAAAGATAGATAGTTTGAATATATATACAAAGAATTTCTTTTGTTATATTTCTTACTATTAAATAGTGTTCATAAATCTTATGGTAGATACCTAAAGATTTATAGTGAACTTCAATGGTAGCTTCTTTTGAAGCAAAAGTGTGTTGATCTAGCTATCATCAGAGTCATAAAGGGCTATCTAAATTGATTTTTTTTAGCAATAAGCACCAATTACATCATAGGAATTAGAGAAAAAGGATTCTTTTATATATTGATCATTATTATCGTCAATTCTTTCATTTTGATAATTTTTTTTGATTACATGAATTATACCTATTTGCATATCTTTAGTTGGTATAGAAATAGGATATCTAATAACTGGAGATAAGAGATTCATATGAGAAAACATAAGTAAACGAGCTTCTGTTTGAACCTTCAATGATAAAGGTACATGAACTAATGGATGTACCTTTATGACATCCATTTGATACCTATCAAAATCTACATTAAATCCCTTACAAACTAATGGATGTAAACAAATAGCATGGCCTTCCACTAAAATAGGTTGGAATGCCTGTATGCTTAATCTATGTAAAGTTGGTGCTCTATTCAGTAATATTGGATGTCTTTGCACAACTTTCTCAAGTATTTCCTATACAATCAGCTCTTTTTCCTAAATTTTACTCTTAGTAACTCCTATTTAGACCATGAATTATAAATATCTAGAAACATTCTATTGTTATTGTGCAAGGCAATCCACATTGATGTAATGAAAGTAAGGGGCCTACGATAATGACAGAATGCCCCAAATAATCAACCCGCTTTCCAAGCATAGTCTCATTAAATCTCCTTTCTTTGCCTTCAATTACATTTGAAAATGACTTGTAAACCTTATTATGACTGTCTCTCATTGATTATCCATGGATTCCATTATCAAAAGTGTATTTATAGCTTTTTGTACTAATGTTTCCTGGCACATTAAAAATTCCCCTGGTGTGGATCTACCTATTATTAATAGATTAATAAGAGTATTATTTTGATGAATAACTCTTCTGTAGAGTTCATTAATATTTGAACTCATTAGTTTACCCCATCTATATGAATGATCGGCCTCAACTTGATAAGAAGAATTGATAATAGACATGAAACCATCCATTCTAGTTCTATATTTGTTTGAATAAATGCTTAGCTAATTCTATGCATCTAACCAAAAAATCCTTTCTTCTTCTAACTTTTCGATCATCCTATTCATTCCCTATAAACCCTTTTTCCTCTAATTCTTTCCATTCTACCGATGAATAATCTATAATAATTCATAAATCTAGATCGACTAATTGTTCTCGAATAGCACCAGCTCCTGTAGAAATTTCTTGATTTCAAAATGTATCAAACCCTTGGCTTGTAAAAGAAAGTGGAATACTGTATTTTTAGGATTGAATTTCATATTCAAATGAACCTTGTAATCATAAAAACAAGGTTTTTTTGACTATGGGTCTAACAAAAGAAAAATTGGGATAAGATCCTATACTATAGGATCTTACCCCTTCCAATCAGACATGAAAGGTTCCTCTCATTCGACTTGAGTAGTTATAATAAATATAAAGAAAAGGGTTCCTGCTTTCAAATTTTGAAATTGAGAAAAACCCAAAAAAGAACTACTCCTTACTCAAGTTCCCAATGAATAATGACCCTAAGAAACCTCTCATTAGTTCATTTTTCATTTTTTATAAATTTTGAATTATTTATTCAATTATCATAACTTTGTCAATTTTCATAATTACGACCTAAATGAAATTCTTGAGTAGTCTACTTCTCTTCGAATGAGAAATTCCTAATACCTTAGAATTCATAAGGGATTTATTTATCTATGTCTCTTTCTATTCAATCTTTTTGGTCTCAAACTTAGTTATGCCATGATGCTATTAAAGCTGTATAGACTCCTGTAACCATGACATATTTGATTACTTGAGTATAAATAAAGTTTCTTTCTATTTTTAAAATAAAAATAAAGGAATGATTTGTTACACTTGTAAATAAAGGGCTAGAAGAATGTGTATATAAATTCTTAAGAAATGAACTAATGGCATAAATGTGAATTTTGAGAACTTTGGATTTAAGCTTATTTTAAGTTACATAACCATAATCGGGTCAATCATGTAGACTAAATATAACGTATTCGGGACAAGGAATATAGTAGAATAGAATAACATTCAGAATAAAAACTAATTTTTATATACAAATTAAAAGTATTGAAGTTAAATGTGCTTAAGTGGGGAGGATGGGTGACCTCCACGGGAAACATGCGATTTTCAATTGCGTAAGCTGTTTTAGACAATTTAAGCTATGAAATCTTATTCGGAGTAAATTGGGGATGCTATTAAGCTATTTGAAGGTTTTCGGGATTGAAATATAGTTAAGTATATCGAATAGGACATATTTGATATTATTGGAAAAGTTGAAGGGTAAAGTTGGAATTTTACAAAATTAGTAAGGGTAATCTTGGAAATTCCAATTTAAGGATTAACTTGCTAATAATGGAAGTTGAGGGACTTAATTATAATATTTAAAGATTATGGAAGGACCTATTTGGTAAAATTGAAAGTTTAAGGGTTAAAGTGTAAGTCCTTAAAAATTTAAGGCTAAAGTGGTACTTTTTCCAACTTAAAGCCTTATATTTATTATATTTATTAAATTAAGTAAATAATAAGAGGAAGGAAGGGGGAAAAGTCAAAATTCTTGGGTAAAGAAGAGAGAAAGGAAGAAAATCATTTTCAAGGTAAATTCTGACCATTTTTCATGATTTTTTTAAAAGAAATTGATGGAAAAAGTTGT
The DNA here is from genome assembly GCA_948192965.1 of Dalechampia spathulata. NCBI lineage: Eukaryota > Viridiplantae > Streptophyta > Magnoliopsida > Malpighiales > Euphorbiaceae > Dalechampia > Dalechampia spathulata. The sequence goes on along the minus strand of CANYBF010225331.1, from coordinate 34,064 downwards.
AGTTTTTGATTCTTTATCATTTGATATAAGTTTTACTTTGAGAAAGTGGAGGATTAAGTTAGAGGGAGTAAAAGATGAATTAGGGATTTTTGAGAATTTTTTAGTTAAGGTGGATTTAAGTTGATTTTAAGGTAGAATAAGGTAGAATAACATATATTTATTATGATTTAAGCCTTGGTTTTAATTAAAATGATGTAGAACTCATTGTATAAAGAAGAAACAATGTGATCAAGATTGGATTTTTATAGAAATATAAGTTAGTTTGATGAAATGATGGATAATGAAAGGAAATTTGTTAAAATTAATGAGTTTAATAAGAAATAAGAAAGAATGAAAGTAAAATGATGGAAATACATGCTTATATTTTTGGCCAGAGTGGGGTTTGTATGTATGTAAAGGATTGATTTATAATGAATGTATATGAATGTAAATGAGAATGAGAAATGATAATTTGTAGTGTGAGAAGTAAATAAAGTTCAAAGAAAATTAATAGAATTAATGTTAGAAGAATTTGACTATTTATGTCTAAGAATGTGTTTGCTTTTATTTCATGTTGGAAATGTAGTTAAATGGTGGGTTGTATAGGGTATATGATGAATATTGTGTAAAATTTTAGTCAAATAGGGTATCGGTGAAGTTAAATACCATATTTTATGCATTTAGTGATAATTGTAATATGGATATATAAATGTGATGTGAATGGTATTGGATGATGAATTGGAGTTGTGTAAATGATAAATCAGAGGAAGGGAATTGTGTCTTCTGCAGGTGGATTTATAGATTTGGAAGATTTGATTTTAGGATATCCGAATTACAGATGAAACTCTGTCGGATTTTTGTCAGAATTCTGTAATTTAGATAAGTTGATATATAAGTTATAAAAGATAACAAAAGTATGTTATGGTATGGATATCAAGTAATTAAGGTGTATTGAAGTGGTTGGGAGTGAGAAGTGAATTTTAGTTATTCTGTAATTTTTACAAGTAGTTGAAAAAGGGTATGGTTAGGCTTATTCTGATAGTTCTATCATTATTCTATAATACAGCTGAAGGAGTTAACATGGAGAATTTAGGGGAAGGAAAGGAAGCAGAGGAAAAATCTATTTGAGGTTTGTGCCCAATAAATATAAAATGTATTTGTTTTAAAAATGATTTTATGTGAAATAATTATTTAATTGTCTGTTTTCTACGACAGATTACATAATTGATATTTGTATTGCTTAAGGATTCTTTTATATGAAAAATGTGTTATATTTGAATAATTGTTTATTTAATTTATTTTACATGATATCACCTTACTTGATGTATAATTTGATGAGAATTTTTGAAGAAAAATTATGTTTTATAATCGGCAACAAACAGTTAACTGTGAGATAAACAGTTGATGATGAGATATTCCTCATTGGGTTGAAGGTTGAGATATCCGGTCCCTCCCCAATGAGGTTAAGATATCCATCTCCCATCCGAGTTAGAGGTTTCCTGTAACTTGTGACAGAGTTAAATGATATGATAGATGACAATAATGATATAAACATAATTGAAATTATATGATTTAATTTCGATTTACTATATTGTGTTATTTTTTCCCTATCTTGTTAGATGTTATTTTATATGGTGATATCGATTTTAATATGATATGAGATCAAATGTTATTTATTTGATGAAAAATATCATAGCAGTGAACGAAATAAACATTAGGCGAGATTTGTACCTAGCAAGTTGAAGCTATAGAGGAAAATGCTTAGGTAGCTATTTTAGTATGTATGTTCATATTAAATATGATGCAAGTATGCAACTACAAAAAATACCTAGAGATAAAGAATAGTGTTTACATATTTATCATATTTATGTAATGGATGCATATACATAAATGAGTTTGGGTCTTTAATTTGTTCATTACCTTAAAATTATTTACTTATACATGAAATTGGTTGAATTTCATGAAATTTTATTTTGATAGCTTTTATTTAAGTGATGGTGAAAATTTAAAATTCCCTCATTTTCATGACTAAAACACGGTCAAAATTTCTATACCGTTGCTTTTGATAAATGTTTTCTTTATTGTTTGGAGTCTTTTAATTATAGAATTTTGATTTGTTTTTATCATTATGCAATTAACTTATGTTTTGTTACTAGTACTATATCAAAAGTACTATTCATTAATTACTATTCACCAAGTACTATTCATAAGTTACTATTCATGAGTCACTATTCACCAGGTCACGTGATTTTTTTTTATTATCCCTTGTAATATGTTTATCGGATTTCGGTATTGGAGTAAAATCTGTTAAGCATATAACGGGAGCATGTCATGCCTTATAAGAGGGGTAAGGTGTGACATGATTAATTCCATAAAAGAAAAAAAGAAAGTAGGTTTTTTTTTCATTTTCACGAGGTACAAATAGGAATTCTTATTTATATTTATTTATTACTGCATAAACCATAAACCAATTCTTCCTTTGTTTGGGAGTATTGAATACACCCATAATTCAAAACTTCATGTTACTCCTCTCATGACACATGTCAGATACAGGGCATCCAAAAATAAATGGGATGATAATTTTTCACTCCAAACTATAAAATCATAATTTTGATCAAATTACACATCATAATATACTAGGCCTTTTAATTCTTTAAGAGGTTTATCTAAAAGATTTATGATATAACTAGGAAGGTGTTTTAAATACCACTTATGAGTTATTGGGCATGCTAGTTTGATGTAGCTCATTTGATATCTTTGTACCCAAGAATCAACAAATTTGACTTTACATTGTTTATAAAATTTTGGATTTTATTTTTTATTTCTAATTACTCAATAATTTCCATAAGCATAAATTCCACTTTTTATAGGCCCAAAAATTCTTTCATAAAATAATCCATCTTTTCAAGTTTATTGGTTTTATAATGAAAAATATAGGGTTTTGTCACTTCTCTAACAATCTCTCCATTAGGTAGGATTTTATTGGCCTAAGCACTTATTTGTTAAGGTGAAACTAATCCAATTTGAAGTTGTTGATGTTTATATCGATCAATCATAGAAGAAAAATTTGGATTCATTTTGGTTAAGCTTCATTCCTATTAATTTGGAAGTTCTTCTCAGATATAAGGAAATGATTCAGTTCTAGAGCCAAAGATCATAGTTCTTGAATGAGCAATCAAAAAGACTATAGAGCATCTTTAAGTTTAGGTATTGTTCCTCCAATAATTGTAGTACCAAGCACTTCTTGGTGAGCTATAATATGATCAGATTTATAAGTAAGTATTTCTTGTAAATCCTTCTAGAGCCTAAACCTCCATTTCTTTGACTCGTTATCCCCCTTACTTAGCCCTTCCTCTAAGGGGTTGTTAGGTAATAAGTGCATAATTTCCACTGGAACTCCTATATATTTTATAATCAACTTGATGAATTAATTTCAAGATATAAGGCTTTCCTATTATAACAGGCTACTCAAAGGGATCTCCCAGGATTTACTATTTACTTACTAGCATTATATAATTCAAAAAATATTAGTTTTCTTGAAGTCTCTTATTCATATCTCTCATGAAAGGGTGTTATTTGATAATATCTATCTAGCAAACCTCTCGCTAACCTAAGTGAGCATTCAAACATTTATCCTACATTCATTCATAAAGGTACTCCTAATAGGTTGAAGACCATATCAATAGGTCTTCTATCTTGTAAATCAGATAAATCTTATCTAGGTAAAATTTTTGAAATGATGCCTTGATTTCCATGTCTTCTAGCTACTTTATCACCCACTTTAATTTCATGTTTCTATAAAATATATACATGAATTGTTTCTAGTTTATAACTAGAAGCCTCCTTTTTTGGATCCATTTTACATCAATAACTTGCCCCATACTACTTATAGGTAGCTTTAAATAAGTTTCCTTTGAAGTAGGTACATGAATACCAAGTATGACTCTTAATAATCTATCTTCAGGAGTATACAAAGATTCTTTTGCCATTTGAGATGCTAATTTACCTATTAAAATATCATCCATCTCTACCCTTGTATTATAATTCTATTTTTGTCTAAATTTTAGAGTAAATTGGCTTCTAGATGCAGTATTTCATTCATGATCCTTTCAAGTTCTTGGCTTGTCACATGAGTTTGAATTTCATATTTTTGTATGTGAAAAGAAGTGTAAATATCATCATATACCAAATGTTCACCAATGAGTACTACATCTTCAAAATTATAACCTTCCCATGATATATAATCTATTAATACATTTTTTCCTAATACGAGTTCACCGCCAATTGTAACAACACTATCCACTAAAACTTGTTCTTTTTTAATATATTTACCCCGTTGAACTTGGGTTTTTTTATGCATATAGATATTTTTATTAGAATGTTAATACATAACTAATGGAATGCATAGAGTATCCCCATTACTCGATAAAATGATCTTATCAATATCGGCATAAATAATCTTTCCTTCATGTTTGGCTATAGTAGGAACCTTTGAATCTAAAGCCACTTGGTGTTCCAATCTAGTTCCAATAATGCATTTTTCAGACTGAGAAAGTGGAACTGCTTGACATTGCATATTATAACTCATCAAAGCCTGATTTACATTATTATGATCAATAAAAGGAATTAGGGAAGCTCTAATAGAAAAAAATTAGAAGGGAAAAATACTTAGAAGATGCACTTGTTCTTATGCAATAGTCAGCGATTCCTGACAATATCAAGTTAGAGCAGTCTGTTCTTGCTGAACACCTTGATTTATCGCCAAAGAATTTCTTATCACTACCATATGATATTCCTCTCTATTTATTGATAAATAAATCATTCATACTTTTTTTGATCCCCATAGATTATATAAAATAGGCTTTCTAAAGACCCTCAATGATCAATCTTGATATGAATTGCTAAAGATCCAATAAGTCCAACATTGATTCCTTTAGATATGTCAATTGGGAAAATGCAACCATAATGACTATGGTGGATATCTAGTATTTGAAAACTAGTAGTTTGTTCTATTAATTTTTGAGGACCCAATTAACTTGACATTCTCTCATGAACTATTTGTGTTAATGGATTAGTTTGATTCAAAACTTAGATAATGGATATCATCCAAAAAAAATTCATAAGTGGTTGTTAATGGAGTTAAAGTTACAAAATTTTGAGGAGTTAATATCAATTTATGCCTAATTGCTCCATTTATAGTCTTTCTAACCATATTTTCTAAATGAATTAGAGCTAATTCAAATTGATATTGTAAAAGATCCACTACAGAATGAATGCATTTATTTTTTAAATGATTCATATTATTGTGAGCGCTGGTTTTTACCACCGCCTAGAGTAAGGCTTGCAAGGCTCATTGATCGAGGATCGCACTTGGAGTGAAAGCACAGACTTCCTGAGGGGCTACCTCAAGGAATGATACAGACTCAAAAGAGTAGCAAGGGAGTCACCACCAGATGGTTCCGGATTGGTTCAACCGACCCATAGCATGAGTGCTAGTTAAACCCTTCAGAGATGGGTTCAGGTGGTGAAGATCTATTTCTATGAGTTTCCAAAATTGATTTTACCATTACAGTTGGAGTTAATTGTCCTAAGCAGGCAAGCAAGTGAGCATATAAGTAAGCACACAGCGTGACATGTGATTTGGCATTGCATAGTTACATGTAAAATGGCATATAATGCTATATGGCATTTAGATGACATGACATATGCATGACATGTGGAGTGATGACATAATAAAATGACATGGAATATGCATGATATGACATAATAATGACATAACAAAATGACATGGCATATGTATGACATGGCATAATAACATAGCATAGTGATGTGTGTGTGAATTGACATTCCATATAGCATGTGACATGGTATATGACATGACATGTGACGTGGCATATGATATGACATGTGGCGTGACAAATGACATGATATATGACATGGCATGGCATATGACATGGCAAGTTGGCATGGTATATTGGCGTATAACATGAAAATAGCATGTATGATGGATTGATATATTTAGATCGTATTGGCATACGAGATGATATATATTATGGCATGGTATATGCATGGCATGACATAAAAGTATGTGATGTGGCATGTGACATGCTATGTGACATGATATGACATTTTTTAGCAAATGTAATAAACCATCCACAAAATAAAATTCTGAAAGGCTAGTGAAAGGGATCGAGGAATTAGGGGATACATAGGGAAATTTAAGGTGAAATTACACCAAATAAGGGGATAATGCTATCTTATTAGATAAAATCTTTATGTATACAACATTTTGGGACGTTAAGTAACGTCCCCTCCTCCTCGGGTAATATTCCTTCTCGGGTTGCACAAGCCAAAAATGCACAAGTGAAAAATGTAATATAAACAAATAAATTCATTAGTAGCAAATGAATTTAGGACTTATTTGACTAATTCAATACCACATGAAAGCATGAACCAAGAGTCAAATTCCAATTAATTGTATGGCAACAATCATGCAAATTAACACTAGCCAGATCATAAAAATTAAATAAATAAAAATAATTTAAGGTAAAATTATTTTCAATCGATCATGGAAAATCGAATGGGAATTGCTAACATCACACAAATAGCAATTGGAGATAGTAACTCGACCAACCGAATCCAATCCTATCAAAAATCATATTTTTAATGAGTCAAATAAGCATTTAATCGATAAAAATTAATTTTAAGGCCAAAATTAATTAAATATGATTAATTTATGATAGATTCAATACATTTGAGCTACTGTCAAGCATCAAATGTTACTGGAATCATCAAACTAGGCTTGAAATCGAGTGAAAAATGTGATTTTTTTTGTTAAAAATACAGGGGATGTGCACAGCATGTAGTGCTATGTGCACAACATATAGGCTATATGATGCACACATAGCATAATGTGCACCACACATAGGGAGTAAATCTACAAGAAAATCAAATTTATTAGCATAAAAACAATGTATAGACAAATCCCAGCAACTTTAATAAAGATATTACCTCATTTTGAGCATGAACAAACGTTCGAATCATAAATCCATCAATTAAATGAGCATTTAACCTGAATAATTATTTTTAAGGGTAAAATCAATTAGATCTGGACAATATATGATAGATTTAGAATACTAGAAACATAGACAAGCTTCTAATTTTGCTGGATTCATCAGATCGGGTGAAGAAATGAGCGAAAATAGGAGAAAATTGCATTTTCTGAAAAATTTGGGGCCTATATGCACATCATATAGGCCTATGTGCACCACACATAGGCTAGGTGTGGCACACATAGGTGTATATGTGGTGCATATAGCTTGGAAAATAGAAGAAAAATAAGGTTTTTAGGTAAAAATGCAAGATCTGGGTCAGATCTAAGCAGATCTAAAGTAGAGAAGAGTATTTTTGATTACCAATATGCATTAGAAATTAACAAACAAACATGATTGAGGTCAATCATCAAGCAAATATTTTATACCCGCATATGAGACCCTGGTAGTTTGGTCTTTATGTATGCAAATGTGCATGTATGCGTATGCGTATGAATAATCAGATGTATGTGTATGTGTATTTATGTGCCTATATGCTTGATGAATGAAATGTGATATTGCTTCCTTAATTTGTGAATGTCTTTGTGAATGCTGGTGCATGAATATGATGATGTTGAGTGTATGGAATGAGTGATGTGATATTGTATTTGTAGACGCGTGTTGTTGTGTTATGAGGACGGGATGTGAGGGTGGTGCCACCTTATTGAGGTATCTCTGTAGTATAAGGGGCAAACACCACATTTAGCATGCTGTAAGTGAGGTTTTAGAAGTGTTTATACTTGATTTTGAGTTAGGTATGTTGGGTATGAGCTTAGGAAGAGTGGAAGAAGGAGGTTTGAGAGTGGTACGGGCGTACGAATCACCGTACAGGCATACCAAAATAGGGGAATTGAGGGAGTTAGGCTCCTGGATACCGTACGGGTGTACTAAAGGATGGTCCGGCCGTACATGAACTCACAGGAAATTGGGTTTATCAGGTGGATTGTGGACGTACGAGCGTACCAAATGTGGTACGGGTGTACCATTTTTTTAACAGGAAAATGTGCTTATCAGGAGTTTTAGTTCGGTATGGGCATACCAGGATCCGTATGGTCGTATGCAACTTAAGTTTGACTGTTTTAAAGATATTTTATACATTTTGACTTAGTTTTCTTTCAACCTTAACCCTCTTAAACATTTCCTAAACATTAGAGTTAGAGTTTCTAGGCTTTTAGCTTGTGTGAGAGTGGTAGATTGAAGTGGTGCTCGATAGTGACAGGATTGATAGAAGTAATTTGACTCCAGGTTTGTGCTAAGTTTATGCGATATGTGTTGGTTTGGTTGTTCTTGCCTTGAGACCTAAGGAAGGTCTAAGAATGATGTTTCTTGTTGGTATGCTAATAATTGATGCATGTTATCACTTATCTATGATGAAATAAGGATAGTTCATGAATGAAGCATACATAAATACTTGTATGGCATGCATGGAGCTGTGGAAGGAAAAAGGAAAGAGAGTGTGAGAGCAGAGCTAAAAGCTCTGGGCATACTGGGTCAAATAATGATGGGATTCCTAATGGAATCATTTAGGTTGTTGCCCTCCCAAAAGGGAGATGAGTCTCAAGACCTACAGTAGGAAAAAGGTGCAAAGCACCACATGTTATATGCCCTCCTTCGGGAGATGAGTACCGGTACCTACAGGGACCCAGTATGTGCAAAAGGAATGTGCACAACTACAGGAAAACAAGAGTGAATGAGTGAAATGAGGATGAGGAAGAATGTAAGGCATAGCTACCTTTGCATTACATGTATTGGAAATGTGTGCTATAATGGTCTGTACGATGATGTTATTGATAAATTGAAATGTTTGATATATGATGCTTACGATGGTTGCTGTGTATCGAATTATACCTATGTATTTGACTTATGTTTCCTTAGCACCACTGAGTTTTATACTCAACGTTTATCATTTGATGAACGTAGGTTCTACGCCTTCGGGAGAGCAATCCGAGTAGCAGTAGAGGTCATTAGCAGAGAATATCCTTCTTGAAGTGGTACGGGACCCCAGGGGCATACTCCGATTCATTTTCATTAGAGTAGTTCTATTGGTCCTAGTGGCAATAGTTTAATTTGTATTTCATGGTGTATTGGTACACGAACCCTATTGTATGACTTATATCGTATGTATATAATATAATTGAGTTGCTTGTCGTTACAAACTGCATGAGGGAATGATTGTTAGCTAGGGTGCTATGTGCCTAGTATATTATACCACACTGTTACTTCCTTTCATCACTTAATACAGGGACAGATACCCATACGAACCTTAATAGATTTTAGAGATGATGTATCCCTTATGGTATAAGCAGCGGTTCTTCCTTTGGGAAGGATCGATACTTATGCTATGGGAGCATGTTACCCCAGGTGGGCTGGGTGTGACAAAACAACCCAAAAACCATAGATCCAAGCAAAAACAAGAAGAAAATGAAAGAAAAATGAGTATTTAACTTACCACAATGGGTTTTTCTTCAAGATCTTGCTTTCCAAACGTGTTTAGGAGCCTAACTAGTGTTAATTAGTCTCTAAATCCTAAAAAATTTACTTAATTAAGTGTTTAATTAAGTGGAGTATGAATTTGGCAGAGTTTGGTCATTTTTAGGTAATTTTTGGACCATTTTCGACAAACCCAATGCTCATATTGATAGTGGAAGGTGTTAGGGTTTGGGAAATCTAATTTTCAATATGGGATTTGAAAATTTTTAAGCTATGTGGGTAGCATATAGTGCTATGTTTGCAGCACATATCTTATGTGCATAGCATGTAGTGCTACATGCTACGCATATAACGTTTTGACTCGTCGCATGAAGCCCACTATGGCTACATCAGGACGTGTGCCCCATACCCAACAAGCATAATTTTATATTCTAAGACATTGTATGATATGGTGCAGATTAGATTTGGTCCCGAGAAGGCTTCCGATTAAACGTCTTTTTTCGCTATATGCGTAACATATAGTGTTACATGCTACGCATATAGCATTTTGCCTCTATGTACGTTGCCTTGTACGAGCAAAATGTAACACGTGTCGCATGTCCAACAAGCATCATTTGACATTTTAAGACGTTGTGCTATATGGAGCACGTTAGATTCGAGTCAGAAAGTAGGCCCTACCAAAACGTCTTCTTTTACTATATGCGTAGTGCATAGTACTATATGCTATGCATATAGCATTTTGCATGCTATGTGGTCTGCCTTGTACGAGCAAAATGTAACACGCTCCATATGTCAAATAAGCATTATTTGACATTGTAAGACGTTATGCTATGTGGAGCACATTAGATTTGCCTCGAAAAGTGAGCCCCACCAAACATCTTTTTCGCTGCATGTTGCATGCATAGTATTATGTGCTCAGCGTGTTCTATTTATGCACTCTGCCTTGTATAGGGGAAATGTAATACGCTCTATATGCCTAGAACACTCAAAAGAAGTAAAAAGGCATGTATGTAAATCAGGGTTGACATCGAGGATATGTACCGAGCCGAATCAATGAAAACCCAAGATTACGCACGTAGGTGAAAAGTCAGGGTCAATAATTGTCAAGTGTACCCATTCCAAATTTCATTCCAATCAAATGATTCGTAGCTGCCAATATATCTCGCGATAACAAAAATGTATTGTTATGAGGTATATCAAGATTCAATTTCTAGTTCATATTTAATCGACCAATCCTTCCTAATTCACATCTTTGTTGAACGAATTTATTTTGTAATTCCTTACATAAGAATTCAAAAAATACTGGATCTCCACCTACACAAGTAAATTATTGATAAAACTCCAAAATGACATTTTCCTTTGACCCAATTTTCTTTTCCCTTATCATTTAAGAAAGATAAGAAAATTTAAGGTAATAGACATTCTCTAAATTTTCTCTTAGATTCAAACCTACAGTGGATAATAGAACTATAATAGATATTAAAATATTAATTGCATTTTTCATTGTTATATATTTTATGTATATTAAAGGATATTAAAAATATAATAAAGTTTATCTTAATGCATATTATATATTCTATTATACCATATGTATGCTCTATGTATATTATTTTATACTCAAAGTTATATATATTTTCTACGTTTTCTTTGTCAATATATAGTCTATAAAGTGTATTCCATATATATTAGATGAAAATTATGTAGTAATCATGTTGATTTTAGTAATGATAACAATTGTGCAATACAATGCTAATATCCTACGCATATAGTAAATATATCTTTAAATATATCAATGTACATTAAAAAGTATATACAACACAAAACAAATTAAACTTTGATTTTTTATTTGTAAAGCTTTGCTTTGCTTTTTTTTAAAAAAATGACCTTTCTTAAATTTCTAAATATACATTTTTTTTGTGATGATGATACATTATAAAATTTTTTTTATCACATCTCAATTTTGTAAATTTCTCTTGCAAAAGTTGTATCTTTCAAATAAATTAAAAAATGAGTATATATACACATATTTTTTCATTTATTACTATTTCAAATAATACAATTTTCCATTAAAATCAAAATTAATGTCATTCTTAATAATTGACTTAACTTAGATATTTTGTATAATATTTTAAGAAATTTGTCTAGATATACAATAATTTTAATAAAATTACATTTTTGCAATATTTTTCACAAAGTGGTATTATTTTGTAAAGTTTCAATTAATTTAATGCACTAAATGGATCGCATTGAAGTCCACGGATTAATTGATGAGTTATGGACCAAAATTTTAATACAAGTATAAACAAATGCTTATATAATTTGGGAAAATTAGATAAATATCATTTTTAAGAAGAATGGTTTTAAATTCTATCACAAATCAAATCGATTTCAAAATATTATCAACTATGATCAATGGTATTTTTATAATTCCAAATTTATTCCTAGCTTCAATATTTTTTATTATTTTAAAATTTTTAAAAAATATTAAACTAAAAAATATTTATTATGAAAAGTAAAATCAATAAATGAATAATAAATCATCACTATCATCGTCATCTAAAGAAAGAAAGATCTAAAGGACAAGAAGAAGAATTTGTAAATTGATGAAAAAAAGAAAGAAGGAACAAAAATTTAAAAATAATATAATAAGAAAATAATTAAAAAATATTAATAATTGCATAATTTTAAATAAAAATTCAAATTAATATGATTTTTGAAAAAATGATATTGAGTATAAGATAAGAAAAGAAAATAAATGATAATATTTCAAATTCTGTACTGAAATACATGAAAGTGTGAATTTAAAATTGAAACAGATACTGTAGTTGGCACTTTCTCTAAAGTGTGAAAAACTAGAATCAGAAAAAAAAATGTCAACTAAAATATGGCATAAAAAAAACGATAATTTTGGTTCATTTTATTTCCTTATCTGTTTCTTCCTCCGTGTCATATTCGCAATTCGCAGACAATAAAGACGCACAATCCAAATTGATTTGGGCATGTCCGATATGGTCAAGATTTTCATGCTTATCGCTTCCACACGCATTTGCACACATAAAAGTTGCCTTCTTTAATGGTTCAACCATCTTGTCATTTCTTTGGCTTCTTCCTTCCTTTTATTTATTTCCCATTTCTTTAGCTTCTTTTATGGCTTTTCCTCTAAATCATTTCAAAGAAATGGCATATGGATGGGGTTTACCTCTTTGCTTAATTAACATTTTTGCCTATCCCTCACTCTCTCCTCCGTACTCTAATATCCGTACATGAGTTCAGCTCAGCGTCCAAGGTAATAAATAAATAAATATATCTTATCCATAAAAATAAAAGTAGATAATTAATAAATATACAATTTTTTAATATGGTTTTAATATGAAACATCTTATCAAATATAATATTTTATTTAATTTATAAGATTGAAAATAAAACATAATATCACATTGTTCAAATATTTTATTTTTATAAAATTTGAAATAACACCTAACAAATGGATGATATTTTAAAATTTCTCATTTTTAATACTTGTGAAATTTTATATTTTTGTATTTTACACATTATTTATTTTTATTAAACTTATAAATACTTTAAACCAAATAATGTATTTTCAAATATTTATATTTATTAAATATCTATGATGAAATATATATATTACAAAATCTAATGAACCAAACTAGATTTATATGTAAAATCATCTCATAAGGTAATTAATATGATTATCACTTAATTTAAAATAATATGTAAGAAAAAATTAATATTGGAGAAAAAGACTTAAATAATGTAACTTTAAATTTTTATTCCCAATTTAATGTAATTCTATAAATATTTACCAATCTAATGTGGGTTTTGTTTGTCTACACTTGAAATCGGTAAACTCATTGCTTATTTCTCTACAAATTACTATTCTTACTTTTCTACTAAACTTTTTTTATTTTTTATTTTTCTTTTATATTTATATTATGGAAAAGGTTCAAATAAATCTTACGATTTATCTAATGTATAAATTACTATCTAACAAAAATATTCTAATAATAGATAATAAATAAATATACAATTTTTAATATGGTTTTAATATGAAACATCTTATCAAATACAATATTTTATTTAATTTATAAGATTGAAAATAAAACATAATATCACATGATTCAAATATTTTATTTTTATAAAATTTGAAATAACACTTAACAAATGGATGATATTTTAAAATATCTCATTTTTAATACTTGTGAAATTTTATATTTATATATTTTACACATTATTTATTTTTATTAAACCTATGACATTTTTCTTCAGCAATCCTTTTCCAAAGCTTAAAGGTTTTGGCTTGGAAATTTAGACTCAGATTTCTTCTTCAAGTTTGAAACATAGATTGATTGCTTGTTGTCTTCTTGTTTCAAATCTTAGATCTCCAGTCACCCATAGAGGTAGATTGCTAAATTTGATGGACACAAACATTCTTATATCTCTCAAGATGAGAAAATTATGATTGTAAGATATTTGGCTTAAAACTCCTTGAATGTTTCAATGTGAATAGCTTTGTTGATGGACTTCCTGTGTTCATACATTCTCCATTTGACCCTCATATTATCTTCATCAAGGTGCTAGGGGTTCCATGAGTATGTAACATGAAACCTGATGTAATTCTCATAACTGATAAGGATATCTAGGAGTTCTATCTTCTTTATACTCCAAGACTATGCTGGTTATTTGGAATGTGATTAACTCATATGTGGACTTCAAATTTTTTTATTGTTGTCCTCACAATGCTTGGTAGATCCTTTATTGGCTATTCCAGATCAATTTCTAAAACATTAACTAATCTAGCATATACTAATTTTAAACTTTGTACTACTTTCTTTGCTTCCACGTAAAGACTAAGCAATCTACTTAGTCGTTCATGGATGTATGGATGCAATGTAGTACTTACTTTGAATAGTTTATCCACTGAATCAATAATTTTATTACTTATTGCATATTTTATATCTCTAGAAAAATATTGATCCATTCTTTGTAACATCCTTTTCCTTTCATCCACCTTGTTCGATAAGTTTTCTTTGTCTCTAGAATATAAACCAAGTTTCTTCTCAAGCTTTTTGATGTAATCAACCACCTCTTTAATAGTACCTTTTAGATAGTTATAATTCATCTTAGATACTCTTTTTTGAAGTTTTGAGTACAACTAAAAACCACCTTTCAAAAGCTCTCAACTATTTCCAATCCATGCCATTACAACATCCTCTCTTTTAAGATTCAATTTATAACCTTTTCCTTTTACCTCTTTTAGATAGAGTTCTTTTTAATTTCTTGGCACAATCTTCACTAAGATGAGTTTCACACCCTTCTAGTAAAAAGCTAGCACTGTAATACTCAAGAATTTTTTCCTCAGGTAGTTTGATACCTTTAAGATATTTTTCTCCAGATTCTAGTTTAGAATTTATCACTTCAAGATGTTCATCCCATTCTCTACTAAATTCATCCTTACATTCCAATAGTTCTTGTCACATCCTCATACACAACATTTTTATATGCATTTATATTATGAGTACGTTACAGTAAATGATTGATGAAAGCATGAAATGCATGAATTAGATTTGATGCATGAATGTGTTGATATAATAAATATGATTTAAAGCATTTTATGGATAGAGGAATTCCAGGAGGAAAGAAGTCAATAGAGATAGAAATGGAAAACAAAGTGAAAAGATGATTATGAAAGTGAGAATATGTTGAGAAATAAGTAGAGTATGTTTATGTTGAATGACTTGAATGGAGTTTGATGATGATATTTATATGTGTAAAACATGTTGTGGTATGTTAGTATGATGTTATTATATGATATAATGGGGTTTTAAATGGGTAGATGGAAGCTATATGAAAGATTTGTGAAAAATACATTGGTACGAGCATAAGCGTTTACGTACTGACGTACCATTAATTGTGTTTTGAGTGGTACGACCATACAATTTGGTCGTAGCTCATGCTAAATTTAGCAGTAGCTTTTATTACGAGCATACTACATGGGTGGTACAGCCGTATATATGCTTCGACATAAAATGTGTTTTGAAGTTTTTAGAGTATACGGGCATACCAATTGATGGTACGACCGACCATCATTTTAACGTAATTTGATATTGGAGTTTTTAGGGTTGGTACGGACGTACATAGGACTATACGACCGTATGTGACATAAAATTGACATTTTAAAGGCAAAAATTAGGTCAGTTTCTGACATTTCCTACCTTCAAAACACATGCAATTTCCTTTCTCTTCTTCTCTTTGTGTTCTGGGTTAAAGAAACATATCATTCCAAGGTAAAATCATGCAAAGAATTTTGTTTACATGTTAATTTAGTGCTTTATATGTTTTACCTATGTGTTTTCTTTCTCTTCTATACTTTTTACTTTTATAATTAAGTAAGAAGATGTTGTAAGGTTTGAGTTAAGTGTGTACAGATGGAAGAATTGGATTGTTAGGAAGATAAGTTGCTGAATTTGATATTTTAATGAAATCAAACGAGTTTCTATGTAAATTCCTAAGTTATAACTCTAGAATTTGTTATCTTGGTTACTGTTGGGAGTGTGCCAATGAGATTCAATGGTGTTTCTAGAATTTAATATGCTTAAAGACTAATAGAAAAGATGATTATAGGTGTTGGTAGATTGAAATTTGGTGTGCTGTCCAAATTAGGAATAAAGAGAAGAAGTGTGTATGCCTAGAACTTATTTAAAAACATGATAAACAATGTGTTTATATATTGAAAAATGGAGCTTGATAGTGTGTAGAGGTATGTTATGGCATAAAAATATCAAACAGTTCAATAGTGATAACAAGTGAGTTATAATATGAAAGATGAAGATATATATAGATTGCTTAAGATGTTAAGTCAAGTACAATTTACGAGTGACTTTACTAAATGGATGTAAAATGAAAATGTTACAAGTTTAATAAACGAGACACATATTCCTCCACAAACTATTGATAAGGGTAAAGCGATAGCAGGTTTGTGCTTTTCACTTCATGACCTTATCTAAGGTCTTGAAATGATGTCCCTATGTTTAAATGTTTATGCTATTCATTTTATGAACTCGTATAGGGTCTTAAAATGATGTTTCTTACTTGATTGCTTATGATAGTAAAGTAATGGGCTTATGTTGTGAATGGTATTGAATGATCATTATTACATAAGATCATTAAAGCATCATTTATGCATCATGTCATGAATCATCTATACATAAAGACATATTCATGACATATCATACAGAGGATATAAGGGGGAAAAGAAAGTGATATACAGAACAATGTTCAATGAAAGTGTATAGTTATTATCGATTCCCTTAATGGAATCATATAGTATAGGTTTTTATTATGAACCATAGAGAATTATTATGTTCCTACGGGAACCTGAGAATAATATAGTATCGGTACATAGAGAAATAGACCCAGTATGAGATTGTATACAATCATACAGAAAAGAAAAGAAATGTTATAGGAAAATCAAAGGGAGAATGCAAAGCATGAATGCATTCTCACAGACATACATTATCATTCATATATCATGAAAGTATAAATGATGGAATGATAAATGCACTACAATTGTGCTTATATCAAGATGTATACAGAGTAATATAGTACAGAGTAATACTTAATATAGATAAAGTTATAGTGGATTCTTTTATGGTATATGTTCCTATTTTTACACAGTATTTTTACATAGTATACTGCTTAATGCTGGTATACCATGATTTAATTGTAATACATTATTTATGATACATGCACATGACATTTATTCATTTTATAGCACCACTGTGTTTTATACTCAACGTCTGTCATTTGATAAATGTAAGACCAGGACCTTTAGACATGAATTTAGGCTGATCGATCTACAGTCAGAAGAGGTTGTGATTCTGAAGAATCTCCATCTTGAAGCAGTTTGGGACTAATGTAACATACTCCTTTATGTGCTTGTATCTATTCAACTTATTAAATTAACCTTAGTGGCAGTAACATTTATGTTATAAACTTTTATTGTGTGTATTATTGTTACTATTTTATCATGTATAGTTAAATATACAAATTATATATAAGGAATGATGGTATGAGTATGCATGACAAATGTAAGATATATGTTTTAAGATATAATGGATGCATATTATTGAGTATTGATATTATACAAGTCTACAGGTGTTTTTGGATAACAGACATTGTTAAACACATTTAAATGAAGTATAAGATATAAAAATAAAACAAAATTATATAAATAGATCCCTTGTAGAATAATGAATGATTTCCTTACTTAAGGAATTATTAACTATTCTACGGAGCGTGTTACACTAGATTGGGGTGTGATAGTTCTACTGCTTCCAAGGGAGTATTCGCATGTGGCGATTTTGAGTACTTCACCCAATAGTCATACTTCCTTGATGGCTCGCCAACCAATCACCTCATCTTCTTCTATAAGAGGGTTCTCCTCTTCTTCACGAAGATCATCGTCTAAGAAATTTTCTCCTGATAGTTCTCCATCAATTAGACAGTTAGATGTCGGCTCATTAGGGTCTCCACTTTTTAGTTTATGACCAATGTCATCAGAGCTACACTTGCTCTTTTCGATTGTTGAATGACCCTTTAGACCAAGGATTTTTCCTTATATTCCTGTTGTGGAACTTGAGTTTCCCCATTGTTTTCATGGAATTGATCCACCAATTCTTTCAAACTTGCATTTGTAAACTTACTTCGCCATTCCATTGATAAATGCCATGTTTGCTTGTAGTGCTAACAAAGACTGCTTATCTTTGCTTTCTTTCCTGTGCTCCTTAGACTAAAGCTTTCACTCTCATTCTTCTGTCTCTTGAGAGGACACTGTTTCCTGGTGTGTCCCTGTCTTTTGCAATCCTAACACAGCTTGACCTTGGCAGTAGGATCCATTTACAAAATTAATAAGTTCATGAGAAAGAGAATCAGCTATTACATTTTTATCAGATGAAATATGTTCAATATCAAGTCTATAATAACTAAACCATTCCTACAATCTTAAGAGTCTAGTTTATCTAGCCTTTTTAAAGTTTAGATTCATAAATCTTTTCATATAAATTGAATTTGTTTTAAGAACCAACTTTTTAAGAGCTAACAAGATATAAAAAGTTTTTATACCATTTTTTTGCAGCGATAGTTTCCTTTTCATGAATTGGATAATTCATTTTTGCACCTTTAAAAGTTCCAGACCAATACTTACAAATAGGTTCAAGTTTACAACCCTTAATTTTAAGGATTGCTCCTCAATTACTATTTAAAGCATTTGTTTCCAAGACTAACTCATCTACATCAAAAGGTAAATTCAAACAAGGTAAATTTTTCATTTTTTCTTTTACTTATCTTATCGCTTGAGTGTCTTATCTAAAGTTTTCTTTGAAATTCTACCTAAGTATTTAGATAGATTTTTAATAAATTAATAAGTATAGTTAGCAAGTCCATAAAACCTCTGCACTTGCTTCCTATCCTCCAGTTCATCAGAAAACATAATTATATTTTCTGATATATGGTCTTACAACCATACCTTTCCTTTAGCCATTTCTATTCCTAAGAACTTTACTTGTTCCTTGAACCATTCTATCTTTCTTTCAGATAGAATCATACCTTCCCTTTGAAAGATATTAATCACTTATTCTAAGTACCTTGTGTGTTTAGTTTCATTGTTGCTAAAAACTAACACATTGTCCATATAGACCACGTAAAACTTCTTTAATGCTTTAAAGGCATTATCCATTTTACGTTGAAAAATGCCAGAGGCATTCTTTAATTCTAATGGTATAACCACTCATACATTTCTTGAGGAGCATTGAACGCTGTTAATGGGATTGAGTCTTCTTTCATTTTAACCTACTAATAACCACTTTTCAAATCAAACTTAGAAAAAATGGAAGGTTGTTTAAGACTTAACCTGTTTAAGACATCTCTTGATGGAGAAATCTTATAGCCATCATCCTTGGTAGTATTATTTACCTGATGATGGTCTATAATCATTCTTGTTTTCCCTCGCACCTGTTATGCATGGTTTATTACCATAAAGGTTGGGCTAGAGTGAGGGCTTGTGCTATCCTTAATCATTTTTCAAGTAGTTCAGGAATTTGTTTATCAAATTCTTCTATCATTTCTTCAGAATAGGTTATGTTTTTGGTAATGATTATAGTGTTTGGGCCTTTTAGTTCTAATTTGGCTTTAATGCCATTTAGAATCCATAACTTTAATGGATCATCACTAAAATTATCAACAAGCTTAATTAGGAACTTATCCCATTTTGCTCTTATTAATTGCATGCTTCGTATAATAGATTTTTCTATTGTACCTTATGTTCTAAGACATAAATGTTCATACCAATTGGTATCATTTGATTTACCTTCTGATATAAATAAATGATCTAGCCAAGATTCACCATGTTGTGCTTGCACTTTGAAAACTAGTTCATAAGGAATAAATACACATAACTCAGATATTTTATTAGGGAAAAAGCAAAACTTGAGTTTAAGTTTTGGTTTTACAAGGTTTGGGATCTTGACTCTTGTAAGAGAAATAGAATTTTCATCTTGCATAAAGGGATAATTTTCTTGTTATCC
Organism: Dalechampia spathulata; assembly: GCA_948192965.1. Taxonomy (NCBI): domain Eukaryota; kingdom Viridiplantae; phylum Streptophyta; class Magnoliopsida; order Malpighiales; family Euphorbiaceae; genus Dalechampia; species Dalechampia spathulata. Next base: position 13,963 of record CANYBF010225331.1, on the reverse strand, counting down.
TTTTAAGGAAGTATTTCCTAGAATCATGTCTGCATCTAATTCAGGGAAAGCTAAAATTTTATCAATGATGAACTGGACACTTCCTATTATGATAGGTACTTTACTTACATAATGAATAACTCTATTTACTTTTCCTCCTGCCATTTTAAGTACCATAGGTTCTACCAATTGATGCCACCATTCATCAGGTAATGCATTGGCCCTTGCACTACTGATTGTTGTTCCTGTATCAATCAATGCATCTAAAGAATAATCATAATAACCTAGGAATTTAAATATTACTTCAATGTATGTACTAAGATTTATTTCCTCAAGGCTAAAGACTCTTTGGGATGCCATTGGACTTGGGGATACTAGTTTTTAAACCTCATTGAATGGAATGAAACGTTGTTGAGAAATCTTTTGTACTTCCCTAACAATCTTAAGAATTATAGGTACTTATCTCATTGCCTTAATATTTTCCTAAATGTTATCATCTTCTGCAAATATAGGAATATTGATTTCTTTGTATCTTATAATCTTCTTGTTATCAGATGATTAATCATCCTCTTCCTGAGTTCTAAAAGTTCCTTCTTGATGTTATCTATGTCTTCTAATTAGTAGCTCTTCATGAATTTTTGTTGATGATGTATCAGACATCATTCTCCTAGGAATATCAATTCGCCTTCTAGGAAGTTGATCATTGGAGAAGCTCCTAAAATCATATCTTAAAGATGAACTTCTTGAAAATGACCTTTTAGGTTAAGGATTAGAGATTCTTAAACCTTTCATAGGTTCTTCTAGACTAAGGATAATGGTTTTTCCCTTTACTAAAATCTAAGAAGTTCCTATAGATCTAAAAGATTCAGCTGGTTCAATCAAAACCCAACTCTTTAGCCAACTAAGTTATATGGGATTGTTTCCTTTGTTGTGGAATTGCTTTTAATTTTCTGAACCTTCTTCAAACAATTCTATTTCCTTAGAAATGTTTATCACTCCAGGATTAGTTGAATTAATTAACTTAAAAATAATCCTAGTGTGATACGCTAAGTATTTGGCCTAGGAACTTATTTTGTTCATCTTGTTTGACTTTATCCTTAAAGTCATAGAGTTTCTCGATGTTCTATCACTGAAAGCCATGAGATAGTTTGGATGGCTTTGAAACCAAAATGGACCATTAACAATGTTGGTTTGCACTCCTAATATCAGCTGATCTTTAAGTTCTATTCATCTCTTATCTAAGATAGTTGCTATCACCAGACTATCCATTGGGAGGTTGAATAAAGGAACGAAACCTTACTTGGATTAGTCCTATATGAATGTATATGTATTCTCCTTTTACCTTATTGGTCATCTCTTTGATCTTATTAAGATTAATAAAGGGGATATCCAATGTTTCTAACTCTATGCTAGAAACCTAAGTCGTTGACTCACTTTACGAGACATCTACAATGGATTTGAAGTTAAACTTAGACCTGCTATAAATAACATTGATGTCTACCTTATTTAGTTTCCATTGCAAACAACTTTTGGATGGATCCTTATATTGAAAAGATTCTTCATATACCAGAGCATTATCCAATGGGATTAGCTCTTCATCTATCGCAGCTTCTTCTGAGGTCATCATAAATATTTGTGATATCCATAAATCATATTCATCATTGTCAGTTTTATATTAATAAATTACTTCATATATTGAATCTATTTCAAAGTCTACATTAGATAAGTCTTCCTCATCTATTGGTTCATATGCTAGATTCTTATCCTCAAAGAAAATTCTTCAAAGGTTTTCTTTCCTTTTATTCTTATGTGGGCAAGTATCAACCTTATGATTCTTTGCACCACATATCCAACAATAAGAACAGTTGCTCAAAGGCTTTTCTTTTGGATATTTAGGTTCTCTTCTATTTTTTTTCTTAAAGGCTTGTATACTTTCTTTGTCCCGAAGGTTAGTCCTACTCTTAATAAACCTAGAAGGTTTGCTCGAGCCTTTTCTAACCTCTATATCCTTACTTAATATTCTTCTTTTCTTGTAACCTTTGAATTTTTCTTAGAAGAATACCTTGTTCTAGGTCTTTATTCTGATCCTGAAGAACATCTGTATCTATTAGGAATATATTCAACTTGAGAACAATAACTCTTGTTCAAATAAGGAAGGTGCTTTGCATCTTGCCTTACTTAGAGTTTAGTGCATGCCTTTCTTATAGCATATATGACTGCTTGGATTCATCTACCCAGACCATCTACAACCTTATCTTCATTTATGAGCAGCTGAAAAGCCATTTTTACTACCTCAGGCCATGGTTCAGGCAATTTAACAAAAAATAATTCTAACATGTAATTTTGAGAAGCTAGGTTAAGATTGTAGTAATATTTTTGAAATTTACAAGCAAAGTTATCAAAGAAACACATATCACATATTTGCAGTTTCATTAAAGCCATTAATGATTGTTCTTTTTTTAATGACTTTGTTGACAAGGAGAAATCACAAAATTCTTTTTTTTAAAGCATCTACAACTATAGCTAACATATCATCCGTTATAACTTCTTTTCCAATTTCATCTTTGATAAAAGTGTGAGTTATCAGTGATTCCCAATATATATGTGCATTGCCTACTATTATGGCTCTATATAAATATAAGCACCTATTGGGGTGTATGAATTAAACTTAATTATGAATCTAATCATTGTGATCCATTCATCAATTCATTCTAAGCATGTTTTTCACAATCAAGGTAGCTTTTTTCGTAGATAGAAGTTGATTGAATGTTCTATCATTTATATGCAATGGAGCTTCATTTACCAGTCCTAAGAACTTTCTAAGATCTTGGGTCAAATTACTATTATTTAGATTAATTGTCTTAGCTATGAGGTCTGAAATGAAAGGAACCATTTTTTCTTTTCTAAGTTTCAGAATGTCTCTTTCAATTAATGGTCCTTTTGAGGCTTTTAACGACTTCTTATGTTTAATTGCATCTAGTCTTTCATTCACCAATTTTCCTATTTCACTTACTAACACATTTCTTTCTTCTGGTAAATCTCTTGATGTTCCTAGCGAGTGAAATCTTTTTAGGAGTTGATTTACTTCACTTTGAATATTTCCAAAAAATGTTAACCTGGTTGGATTATTAGAATTTGTAATTTTGATGTGACCATCCATTAAATCTTATTTTTACAAATTTTAATTCGAATAGTATTTGAAATTAATATTCCTAGGAATTTTTTGCATTCCTAATTTTTATTTTGTCAAAACAAACTTGGTTAGTAATGAAGATTTTAATTTTAGACCTAATTTAAAAGCTTTTTCTTAGAGGTAAAATGATAAAAAGAAAATAATTTATTTTTGAAAAAAAATATATAAAAGATAAAAAAAATATTATTTTAAAAAATATTTCTTATATTACATTCTTTTAAAAAATAATTTTTCAAAAACACATTATTTATTTTTTTGTACTTTATATTAGGATGATATCCAGGAATACAGGAATGTGCATGAACCATGAGGCCGTGTTAAAAATTTTAAAGGTGGAATTAGAAGATGAAAGGATGTTTCGGCTTTAGTGGAAGCATGTTGGCCACTAAAGTCAAATTTGGATCATCCAATATGAAATAGCAGTTTAAATGTTTAGGAGGCGTTGGGTTTGATTATCAGTGGCAACTGAATCCAAGTGAACCATCATTTCAATCTCAACTTCCACGTCACATTCTCTATTATTCTCGTCTTCCTTCTTTACTTGTTTAATCCGAAACTTTGCAAAAAGTCTGTGAAAATTGTACAAATAATAAATTTTAAAAATATTTCTTAAAAATAATATTTTTTAAAATTTAATATAAATTTATTTTGAATCATTAAAAAATTTACTTTAAGTTTAATATAAATTTATCATAAAAATTATTTTTTAAAAAAACTTTTATTTTCATAAAATTTTAAAAATCATTTAATATTTTGAAATATTCTCTCCATTTTCAGGGGTTTTTCTTCATAAAAACAGGGAAAAGAACTAACAAAAAATAAGAAAAAAAAGAGAAATGATCTTTTTATCATAAAAATACATAATTCATTAAAAATATTTATAAAACTAGAGTTTAATAATATGCATTGTATATTAGTATTATTTATTTGACATATCGTTTGTAATAATTTTGTACTTCTATTTTTTCAAATCTTTTTATCATTATAATATTTTTTTATAATTTAAAATTAATATTTGTAATTCAAGCATTATCTACATGTTAAAAAATATTGTTTAATATCCTTACTCATACTTATTATGTACTTCTAGATATCACTCAAGTTGTAAAGTATTTATATTTTTATTGAGTTCTCGTATATTTTATCAAAATCTTCAATCATCAATTGAAAGTTATCTTGTCATAGTTTTTTTTAAATATTTATTAGGTCACAATACATCAATAATGTTTTAGCTCTAATGACATTTTGAAATCAACAAAATTTTATTTATATTTAAAAAGTACACTTTACCAATTTATTTCACTTGACTTTTATAACGTGAGTTTAAAAAAACAAAGTAATATGTTAACCATGTAAGATATTTTATAACTTTAATAACTAACTCATATTTTTGAAAAAATTATAATAACATTTTTTTATATAATTTTATTATAAAAATTAATTGTTATAAATTAAGAATATTACTATTAGATGATTAAAATAAAATAATTTCATTATTATATAAATCATTTAAAATTTAATTTCAAAAGTATGTTTCACTAATTTACTTCATTTAATTTCTATAATATAAGTTTGAAAAAGTTAAATTATATGTTGACAATATATAATATTTTTATAACTTTAACAACAATCTCATATTTTTTGAAAAAATTATAAATAATATTTTTTTATATAATTTTATTATAAAAATTAGTTGTTATGAATTAAAATTATTATTATTATTAGATAATTAAAATAAAATAAAATTATTTTTAATAAATTTAGTTTTTTTAATAAAATTCTATTTTCTTAAAATTTATCATTTATGTATTGATTTTTATTATGAATTAAACTATTAGATGATAAAAATAATTTGTATTTATTTTTTATTTTGAATAGAATTCTTAGATAGAAATTAGTTATTATAAATTAAAATTATTATTATTAGATGATAAAAATAAAATAAAATTATTTTTAATAAATTTACATTTTTAATAAAATTTTATTTCCTTAAAACTAATCATTTATTGTTAATTTTTTTATATAAAATTACGATAATAAAAATTAATTTTAACGAATTAAACCATTAGATGATAAAATTAATTTGTATATATATTTAATTTTGAATAGAATTATTAAATAGAAAGTCGTTGTTATAAATTAATAATAATATTATTAGATAATTACAATAAAATTAGAATTAATTTTAATAAATTTATGCTAAAACCATCATTTAACTTATTATCATTCTCCCTTAAAATATTAGTTAAAAATCTAAGAGAGTTATAATCAATCAATCTATTTTGCTTGACTTTTATAATATGAATTTGAAAAAATTAAATCATACATTAACAATACATAACTTTAATAAAAATCTCATATTTTTTTAAAAATTATAAATATGATTTTATTTATAAATTTTATTATAATTACGCATAAACCCTTTTCGTAGTGGGTCCCTCTAGGTACCGGTACTCGACTCCTGTAGGAGGCTAAATATTAGCATAACTGTAAGGTTCTGTGAATCTCATCTCCCTTGGGAGAGCCATTGTATCCGTATGAGTCCTTTAAGGGAATTTATTAATTATATGACCCAATACGTTTCTTTTTCTATAACTTTTCTTTTCTTTTCCTTTCTCTTACCCACTTAGAACTTCTCTGTAATGTCATGAATATCTTTGCATGCTTGAATGCATTATAATGTATCATATGATTCATGAGCACATGATCGTGTATGATAATGATCATATGATGTCTTTATGTATGGATGATTCATGACATAACTCATGCTTATATGATTGTAAGCAATGATGATTATATAATACCATTCACATATAAACTTACTATATTGCCATCTTTAGCAATTAAATGAGAAATAATCATTTTAATACCCTTTGTGGAGTCTTAAGATGAATAGCATATACATTTTAGACCAAGGGACTTCATTTCAAGACCTTAGATAATGTCATGAAGTGAAAATCATAAACCTGCAATGGACTTTCCTTTATCCAAATTCCTTGATGGTACTTATAAATCTTCCTTCAAATTACCTATAATATTACAAAGTATCCATACTTAATAAAAGAAATAATTCATACAAAAATTCACATCACATTGCTTTCTTTCCAATCACCTTACAGGTAAGTCTATGACTTAACACAATTAAGCAATCATAAAGGATTCTTAAGATTGTTCAACTAATGCCCTACCTAAAATATATATATACTTATATAATGAACATATAATTTTAAGGATAAAATTAGCAACACAAAAAGATTTCAACGTATACCAACTTATAGGTAGAATTCTATCCTTTTTTAACCACTTTTCAACACCAACATACTGTCCCCAATGAGTAGAATACTTTCCATGGAACTTTTAACTTAGTAAATGACATTAAAACAAAACAAGCCATATACCATTGCAAACTAGACTCAAAGAGCTTTCCAATCATAACACTTTTACGTTCTTATTCCTTCATCCATCAATCCAATTATGTCTTTTATACATAATCAATACAACCCATAATAACTTACATCATATAGTTAAGCTAAATTAAAAGAAGTATAAAAGTTGAAAGCTACTTATGCTCTTACCTTGATTTATTGTTTCTCTTTAGTTAGGATGGAAAGAGAGAATAAGAAAGTGAAACCGTATGGTCTTTATGAAGAAGAGATAAAAACCTAACTTGCTTTTTCCTTAATAAGATAAGTCTCCATTTTTATTTATTATTATTATTCTTATTATTATTCTCACTTAAGTTAGGAAGGGTCCAATAATATATGGACACTTGGCAAACCTATACCACTTCCTTACATAATCTTATTTCGTCTCCTTCTTATTCATTAAAACATCATTATGACATCATACCACACTTATCACTCATTAATATAAGTTGAACATAAATCCTACATAATTTTAATTTCCAATTATAACATTAACTTCTATTATAATCCCATTTGTATCCTATCTTACAATTTAATATACCATTACTTCTAACTCTACTTTACCTTGTCCTTGCCCATCTTAACCTATACTTTATCATACAATAATATGTTAAACTTGCTAAAGTATCACTCTTCATCCAAAGCATTCACACCTTTAGTGCATATTCTTTTCTTTCTCTGTTAATTTCATTCTATATAGCATTCTTTTATCCATAGGACATTTCATTTTCCATACTTATGTCAAAACATCTATGCATCGCATCTCATTCATGCATTTTATGTTTGAAGCAAGCATTCATTATAACATATGCAGAACATGCCTATGTGTGAATGTGACACTTATCAAGAGGCTAATAATGTGGATGTGACAACTCTCTCCCCCTTAAAAAGATTTTTGACCTAAAATTCTAACCTGAGTCATCTATAGTGAAAAGATGAGGGTATTGCTCTCGAATCACTGATTCTCTTTCCCATGTAGCATCTTGTCCCGTATAATGATTCCATAATACTTTCACTAAAGGAATCCATTTATTCCTTAACTGCTTTACCTCTCTAGCTAATATTTTTACCGGTTCTTCACTATATGATAGGTCAAGCTGTACTTCAATGATCTCGACTGATATTACATGAAATGGGTCTGATCTATACCTCCTTAACATTGATACATGAAACACATTATGAATTCTATCTAATTCAGAAGGCAAAGCTAACTTGTAGGCTAATGATCCCACTCTCTCTAAAATCTCATATGGTCTAATTAATTGAGGACTCAATTTACCTTTATGCCCGAATCTTATTATTCTCTTCCATGGTGACACCTTCAGAAATACCTTATGCCCAACTTTGTACTCAACATCTCTTCTTTTTAAATTAATATAGGATTTTTGCTTATTAGAAGCAATTTTTAACTAACTCTTAATCAATTTCACCTGTTCTTCTACTTGTTGCACCAATTCAGGTCTTACTAATCTTCATTCACAAACTTCATCCTAATGTAGAGGAGTTTTGCACTTTCTACCATATAAAGTTTCATACAGAGCCATCTGTATACTGGATTGGTAGCTGTTATTATAAGCAAATTCAATCATTGGCAAATATTCATCCCAACTACCTTCCTACTCTAATACACATACCCGAAGCATATCCTCCAAAATTTGAATTACTCTCTCTGATTGCCTATCTGTCTATGGATGAAAAGCAGTACTAAAATGTATGTTAGTACCCAGTGCCTTTTGAAAGTTTACCCAAAATTGTGATATGAAACGAGGATCTTTATCGGATATAATTAATGATGGAACCCCGTGTAAACGTATAATCTGATCAATATACAATTCTACTAACCTCTTTAAACTGTAATCAATCCAAACAGGTATAAGATGTACTGTCGTTATCAGTTGGTCTACTATAACTCATACAGCATCATGCTTAGCCTGTGGTAAAGGTAGACTCGTTACAAAATCCATCGTTACACGATCCCATTTCCATTCTGGTATAGGTAAAGGATTAAGAAATCTCACAGGTACCTGATGTTCTGCCTTTACCTGTTGATATATTAAGCATCGAGCCATATATTCTGCTATATCTTTCTTCATACCAACCCAGTAATACTGTTGCTTCAAATCCTGATACATTTTGTACTCCCTGGGTGATATGAATATCTTGAACTGTGGGCTTCCTCTAAAATTTGCCATTTCAAAACTTCATCAACTGGAATATACAGTCGTGTCCCATGTTTTAAAATACCTTCATCAGTCTTACTTGTTTGCACTTTCTGTAATTGCTTTTGATATTCCTCATCATGTACCATACACTCTTTAATCTTATCTGTCAAATCTGGCTTTACTTGTAACTACAATTTAGCTAAAACACCATCCGATTACATTATTAGTATAGCATTTAATCATAGAATTTCCTGTACTAGCATCACTGTTGACTGTTACAAACTTGTAAATGACTTCCTACTAAAAGCATCTGCCACCTGATTAGCTTTTCTCGGATGATAGTCAATAACACAGTCATAGTATTTAATCAATTCTATCCACCATATCTGTCTCAAATTTAATTCCTTCTGTGTTCCTAAATATTTTAGGCTCTTGTGATCTGTATAGATGTAACATTTCTCACCATACAAATAATGTCACTATATTTTTAAAGCAAACACAATGGTAGCCAACTCTAAATCATGGGTAGGATAGTTCTTCTCATGTGGCTTCAACTGTCTTGAGGCATAAGCAATCGCCTTCCATTCTTGCATCAGCACACAACCTAACCCATTCAATGATGCGTCACTATAGATTACATACTCTTTTCCCAGAGTTGGTAAAGTTAACATAAGAGCTTTCATCAAACACTCCTTTAACCATTCAAAACTCTTCTCACACTTCTCAGTCCATACAAAAGGAACATTTTTTTATAACAATGTTATCAATGGCATGGAAATCATCAAAAACTCTTTAACAAACCTTCTATAATACCTTGCTAAGCCCAAAAAATTATGAATTTCACTAACATTCCTTAGAATTGACTAGTTTATAACTGCTTCAATTTTACTTGGGTCAACTTTAATACCTTCAGCAAATACCACATGTCCCAAAAATGTTACTTGTTCTAACCAGAAATCACACTTTGATAATTTCCCATATAACTGTTTCTCTATCATCTTTTGTAACACAATACATAAATGCCTGTCATGATCTTCTTTGGTCTTTGACTATACCAAGATGTCATCAATAAACACAACCATAAATTAATCTAAGCAGTCTTTAAATACTATGTTCATCAACCTAAAAGGCATAAATAGGAACTCATAATGGCCATAACATGTTCAGAAGGCTGTTTTTGGAGTACTGCTATCTTTAACCTGAAGCTGATGATAATTCGATCTCAAATTAATCTTTGAAAATATTGTTACACCTTTAATTGATCAAATTAGTCATCAATATGAGGTAAAGGATACCTGTTCTTGATTGTCACTTTATTTAACTGTCTGTAATCAATACACATTCTCATGGTACCATCTTTCTTCTTAACAAATAAAACTGGAGCACCATAAGGAGATACACTTGGTCGGATAAATCCTTTATCTAACAATTCTTGTAGTTGAGTCTTCAATTCCTTTAGTTCTGTAAGAGCCATTATATAAGGTGTAATTAAGATAGGCTCTATCCCTTGTAAAATTTCAATTTCAAACTCAACTTCTCTCTCTGGTGACAGTCCTAATAACTCATCGGGAAATATATTTGAATAATTATAGACTGTTGGTATCTCTGATATCTGTACCCCCTTCTGTTTTGCATTAATAACATATACAAGTATAGCTTCATAACCCTGTCATAATAATCTCTAGGCCATTGCTACTGAAATCAATCTATCTATTACTGATGATATATTTCCTCGAATCTGAATAACAGCATAACCCGACTATTGAAGTGTTACTATCTTCTGTTTACAATCCATCACTACTAGATATTTTGATAACCAATCCATACCCAAAATAATATCATAGTCCAAGAAAGGTATCTCCACAAGATCAGATAAGAAATATATACCTTGAATAATCAGCGAACATTGCCGATAAATCATGTTTACTACCTTATCTTTCCCTAAAGGACTAAAGACTATAATGTCATATCCTAAATTCTCACAATCAATATCAAGCAATCGTGCAAAATCCATGTTCATATAAGAATGCAAAGAACCAAGGTCAAATAGTACTAAAGCATTATGATAAAAAATAAAAACATTACCAATAATAACATCAGAAGCTCGTTGGTCTTCTCTTTGCATCAGATTGTACACTTATGATGGAGCCTTAACATTTTAATTAACCGATCCTTGGCTGATACCTCAGCCACCACTACTATGACCTCTACCTCTGCCTAGAACTAAACTCTATGATGCCTTTGATACAGATCTAGGTAGCTGACTTTATTAATAAGATCTTCCCTCAGTAACTGTATGTACGGGCATATCTCAGCATTCAGGGCACTCTCGGGTAAAATGACTAGTACCTCCATATCGATAACATAAATTTGTGCCAACCCTACAGGTACCATGATGCACTTGATCACAGGTGCAACACAAATGTTGACCTGTCCATGATGAACTATGGTTAAAAGATCTCTCTCTTTGTCCCTGTCGAGGCAATGGTGGTCGAGATCCAACTGATCTAGAAGTGAAGGAACCCCCGAACCTGCCCCTCTTCTGGCTACTAGAACTGGCTCCTTTGAAAGGTTTTTGGATTTACCCTTTAAAACTCTCTATTTCCTTTATTGCCCACTCTTGATTAAGTGCATTTGCCATAAGAGCCAAAAAATCTTCATGGTTGAATCATTGTACTAATACCTTAAGATGAGGATTCAGTCCCTATTCAAATCTTTTACATCTGTCCCGACTAGTCGCTAAAATTCCAGTGGCATAATAAGCTAATCTTGTAAACTCTCTTTTGTATTTTGTAACTAACGTATTACCCTACTTAAGACTGAGGAACTCTTGTAATTTCTGATCTATATAAGTTAATGGCACATCCTTCTAATGGAATTCCATCTGGAAATCATCTCAAGTTAATACAGGTGGATTGGCCATACCATATGGAATAATCTTCCACCATTCGTACGCATCATCCTGAAGCAATGATAAAGCATATTCAAACTTAGCAGAATTAGAACACCTTAATTACTGAAGAATCCTACCTGTACATTCAAACCACATTTCAGTAATACATGGATTTGTAGTCCTAGAAAAATTGATAGCTCCATAACCCCATAATTTCTTAAATCCATCTTGTATTCCTCCCTATTCTCAGTTGGAGGTGGCGTTGGCGCTACTGTAGGTGTCTGCCTCTGTCTCTATATAAACCATAAAAATTATGCCTATTGGATAACCATTGGATCATCTGTGGAGGCATCAACCTGTTCCATGGGAGGTACCCTCTCTTCATGCTCACCAGATTCAGCTTGAATACATGCATCATCAGGTCCTAGTTGAACCTCCTCTTTATCTCTAGCCTCTGAAGTACCCTTATGTAGGTTAAAATTAGTCCCACCTTCTTCACCAATAATCATTGCTCTATCACTCATTATATCTAATTTGTAACACATATAAGAAATTTGAACAGATCAAAACAGTTAGCAACAGTAAGGACAACAATATTCCTATTATATAGCTCATTAATCATTGGCAGTAGCTATTCTATGCGATAATCATAAAATAAGCAAACCATAGCTCTGATAGCATTAAAACATATCACACCCCAACTTGGTGTAACATGCTCCCATAGCATAATTAATTTCCTCCTAATAACAGAAATCATTAATTACACTATAAGGGATGCATAACATTTTTTTATAAAAGTTACTATTCATCAAACACTATTCATAAGTTACTATTCATTAGGTTCCATGGTGAAATTTAATGTGCCGTTTGCTTATTGTTATTATACATCATTACCATATTCACATCGATGAGTTATAGCGATATGATATAAGTATACGTTACAAATACACCATAATAAGTAATACTGCCAAATGAGAAATGAAATGTGCTACATAATGAGAAACAACATCTCAGAGTATGTTATTAAAGTCCAGAATGCATCTAGGATAGGGCTTTATGAAAGACCCAACCCTTAGCCAACTGTAGATCTACTACTCTTGTCGCTCCCCTATGGAACTAAGTCCTGTGTTCATCAAATGATAAACACTGAGTATAAAATTCAATGGTGTTGTAACAATATGTACGTGGCGTTATAATATTTAATAATAACATAACAATATCAACTTTCATATAATATTCATAAAATAAGGTATAATCATCATATAACGTCAACTGACATCTTACTATATCAATGATGCATATTTGATATTAATAGTATAAAAATAAATACCATATGTAATTCTTTGTAACTTTTCCTTCATCTATTGTCATATAAGAGAATCATCGTATACATATATGTGTATATTATGTATAAATATTTATATCATACATCCATCATCATCAATCCTTATATATTCTTTATGTAGATGATAATGTATGCCTTTGAGAATGCAATCATGTTGTGCACTCTCCCTTAACTCTTTGTAATCTTTTATCTCACTCTGAAATATTGCACACAGTCCTTTTCATACTAGGTCCTTCCATGTACTGGTACTCAACTCCCATAGGAGGCCAAATATTAGTATAACTGTAGGGTTTTGTGAACCTCATCTCCCTTGGGAGAGCCATTGTATCTGTATGAGTCCTTTGAGGGACTCCATTAATTATATGACCCAATACGTTTCTTTTTCTGTAACTTTTCTTTTCCTTTCTCTTACCTACCTTATAAATTCTCTATAATGCTATGAATATCTTTGCATGCTTGAATGCATTATGACGTATCATATGTGTGAGCGCTGGTTTCTGCCGGGGCCTAGAGCGAGGCTTGCAAAAGTCACGGACCGGGGATCGTACTTGGAGCAAAAGTGCAGTCTTCCTAAGGGGTTCCTTAGGGAATGATACGGACTCGAAAGAGTCACAAGGGAGTTGCCACCGGATGGTTCCGGATTGGTCCAACCGACCCATAGCATGAGTGCTAGTTAAACCCTTCAGAGATTGGGTTCGGGTGGTGGAGATCTATTCTATGAGTTTCCAAAATTGATTTTACCATTATAGTTGGAATTAATTGTCCTAAGTAGGCAAGCAGGCGAGCGTAAATTTAAACATACAGCGCATCACGTGAATTGGCATTGCAAAGTTGCACATAAAATGACATATAAAGCTATATGGCATTTGGATGACATGGCATATGCATGACATGTGATATAGCGGTAAAAGTAACATGGCATATGCATGACATGTGAGCGTGTATGACATATCATATGCATGATAT
>CANYBF010225282.1:0-30460 GCA_948192965.1 Dalechampia spathulata | reverse complement strand
TTTCTTAACATCTCCTGCCGGCCCCCCCCCCCCCCCCCCCCCCCCCCCCCCCCCCTTGCCCAACTGGTGGCGGTGGGCCTTCCTGTTAGCCTGCTTCCCTCCTTCTTTATCTTCCCTTTTCATAATAATAATCATATTATTAAAATTTATATTCAAATATTGGTCTTTCTATTTATTTTTAACATGATACATATGGATTTATTTGATAGATTTTCATGAAAATATAAATTAAATTCAAATAATTGACAATTAAAAAATAAACAAAAAATCAAAAGTTAAATTCATGAAATTAATTCAACTAATTGAAATTGAATAAAAATTATTAGAATGATATAATTTACAAATCTTATATATCTGTAATTATTAATATTAAATAACATTATTATATATATATATTTAAATTTTTAATTGATTCAATTATTAAATAGCTCTACATGAATAAAAATTCAAAAATTACAAAATCTATATCATTAAAAATTAAAATAATCAAACATCATTGCTTTTTAGAGAAAATAAAAAGCATTAGTGTCCAGATGGTCAAAAAAGTTCAATTTGGATCCAAATTAAAATAAATCAAATCAAATGAAATTCATAGATATTTATGAAAATTATAAAATTTGATTTAAAACTTAGAATAATTAAAAAAGAAATAGAGACCCGTTTTAATAGATCCGGTCCAATATTATTGACCAATAATTTCGACACTCCTTTGAACATGATCATCAATTACTTCTAGTCTGGAACCAGACAAGCAAGACACCGTTGTAAAATACGTTATTTTTTTTTATAAATTATTTAATTATCTTTTACCAAAATTATTTAAATCAAATATCATCTATGGAATAAATATTAATATTAAAATTTAATAAATTGAGATGAACTAGAGTCAATATAATTTTATTATTTACCCAAATTTTAAAACTATTTTAATTTTTGAATACAAATTTTACTTTAAAAATTAAATATAAATAAAATAAAATAAAATGAATTTCGATTAGATTTAGTTTGTTTTATATTAATTTTTTTTAAATAATAAAAGCGATATTGGATATTATTCGATATTGTTATTTTAAAATAGAAAATATTTTGTATTTATAAAATGATTTTAATATAAATAAATGCACATATAAAATTATTTTAAAAGAAATATCAATTTTATATTGTTTATATAATAATATTTTCATAATTAGAAGTTGTATTTCTTGAAAATTTACATGCCTTAATGGAAACTAATACTTATGGAAGTAAATCACAAGTTCCGTTTTTATTTTGGAAAGTCATTTTATTGCATCCATCTATGTTTATTTTTCATTAATTTCCTTAGAAATTAATTCACAACATAATTTATTTTCTTTTATTTTCATAATATTTTAAAAATAATTATAAAAATGATAAATTTTATTTTATATTTTATAATAATATCAATTGATTCTTGTTTTTTTTTTAAATTAAAGTATTCTTTATAAAAATAATAAATTATGGAGATAAACTTATGATAAATTTGAAGTAAATTTAAAATAAATATAAAGTGAATTTTTATAAATATTTTTAAAAAATCTATTATTTTTATAATTTTTTAAAAATATAATATTTTTATAGAATTTCTACTATTTTTGGATAAATTTTAAATATTTCTATAATTGATATAATTTGAAAATAAGATAAAAATAAATATTTAAATATCTATATAATATTATTAATATGTATTTTGATATTTTTAATTATACGTATACAATCATTAATCAAGAAAATTTAATAAGAGTAGGATAAATTAAAATTTTTTCGTGATGTAAATTAAAATCCAACTATTTTAACTATTAAATCCGATTCTCCTTTTTGAAAAAATATAAGAAAGGGGAAAATAAAAATAAAAATAAAGAAATTAATAATTACTGATAACTTGGCGAGTGAGCAGCCAGGTAGGCTCGACCATTTAAAGAGGTAAACCAAATAGCTTGCTGGCCTTTAAAAGTCGCTTAAAAATCAAGTCGGCCGCCGTGCTTCTGACCGGCGACCTTTCTGTCCGTTAGGTATGACCTCAGAAACTCCGATTCCTTTTCTTCCTCCCGTAAGGTTTTCTAAAGTAAAATTTATTTATCGCTAAAACTCCAAAATGGTGCCGTATGATGCAGCATTATTGGTTTCGATGAATTGATATGGGTAGCTATCAAAAGTGCACTGCTAAAACCTGATTCCATTAGAATTATTTGCTCAATTTTGATTTAGTTATAGGCTTTTTTCCTAAAAAAAATTTAATAATGCATTGTTGTCGGAAAATGACTAGATATGGTGATTTACCATGTAAGAGTTTTTTATTTAAAATTTTTTTCCAATAACTTTATTTTTGTTTATGCTAAAAATTAGAATGTGCTCGCTAATTTGAGTTTTTTTTTTTGGGTAATCATCTTTCTTTTCGCCATGAGTCTTGCTGTTCATGGACATGTGTCTTTGGCTATATTGTGTTGTTTAGTCATAGTGTTGTGTTATTTCTTTAGACACTACCCTTAATGGGCTCTTGTTGTTACTGTTACTGTTACTGTTATAATTTGAGAATTAATGCTTGGTCTTCGGATAATTGCTTTGGAATCAGAACAAATATGAGAATTTTTATGTGCTACTTGTTATTATATACTTTCAGGGGAAAGAGTTATTTAATGGCATCTAGCCATCTTAAATCTTGACGAAAGCGTCATTTAATACTGTGGAGTGGGGAGTAAGAATCCATATAATATAGTCAACCTCGGCTAACTTGAAGACTAAAGTTTAGATGAGTTGTATAGAGTTTAACTTAAATCTTGTTAAAAGTGCCATCTCAAACTGTGGACTGAAAATTAAGAATTCATATAGCCTATCCCAGTTAGCGTGAGACTAAAGTTTAGATGAATTAAGTTAACTTGAACTGCATATCACAAATGCCCATTTCTGATTCTTCAGTTGTGACTCTGTCTGGACACCATGATGATGCGTCTTGCTTCCTTTACAACTTTGTCAAGGCCACCTATTGTTTCGCCAGCAACCCCAATAAGAAAAATCTGGAGCTTGAAACAGAAAGATGCTAACTTGTTGAAAGCCTCATCTAAGGTTTGTTGCAATGTAATAGAGTTTGTTTTCGATGATTGGTTTTTGATTTTGAGTTCTTCTTAGCTCATTTTATTTTCAGTAATTATTTTGATACTCAACCATTATTAGTGCTACTTTAGACAATTGAAGGATTCATCTGTTTGATGCACTTTCATTTGTTGATGCCAGTTGTTAAACCTCGCCCATAAGGTAGCAAATGTTGAATGCAGATATGGAAGAAGTCCAGACTTTGTTCATACTCAAGGTTCTTCGGAAAGTTGCAATCTTGTTGATTTTGGAACACTGAAGGTTAGGACCTCTGTTCACAATTATGCTTATGGATTTGGTGCTTGAATGTTTGATGTTCAATCTGTCGAGGACTTGTACAAAATCATGACTGTTTGCATGCTTGGTATAAGGGATAGCAGTAGAGGATCTATTGTTTGAGTTGGTGATACACAATCTTGTCATTTCTTAAATAAAGCAAAAGTTTCAAGTGATGTTCCGTTAAAGCATACAAAAGTCTAAATATGACAAAATGGGTTACTGAATTTATTTTTAGTTAAAATATTGGAAGACACAAATTGCAGGAGTCAGCAGTTTATTGTGCTAATTGTCAAAATCTTTTCTTCTTTTATTTTTTCCCCTAGCTTCTTATCTAGTTGAGTATTAATGACAGATAATATTGGGTTCATCATCAATGGCAAGACGACGAATTCTAGCCGAAATGGGATTTGAATTTTCAATCATGGTATATTCTTAAGTAGTTCATGCTCTGTTGGGGATTTGAATTTTCAATCATGGTATATTCTTAAGTAGTTCATGCTCTGTTGGGGGTTTGCTAACACGTCCATGTGTTGTGTTTGTACCCCTTCTGGATTCTTGTGATATGATTATATGAATTATAAAGCTTGATGTACTCTGTTTAGACTGCAGATATAGATGAAAAGGGCATAAGAAGGGACACACCAGAAGAATTGGTCATGGCTTTGGCGCAGGCAAAGGTTTGACTTCTACACTAGTGATTTCTCTTTCTATTATTGAAAATTTAACTTCAATTTGATCAGCAGCTTTGAAATAGGTTTATTGCAAGTAATTTAAGCCAATCATTATCACTTGGCTCAAGCTTTTATTTTACTTTTAGATTTGCTGTCTGGAATTATCTCCATAGTTTCATGACAACATATTAGGTAAGGCAAAAAGGATTCTTCACAAGTATTGGTTTAAAGTTTGTGCTCTTCTCTCCTTGGATAAATTAATTCTGGAATGCAATAATTTTTGACAAAATATTAGGCTGTGCTATTGAGCTTATGACTGATAATTATTTTGCTAACCTTTTCTCCTACCTTTTCTTATAATTTAATTTGTTTTATTCCTAGGCAGATGCTATTGTAACAAGGCTCCAAGGTATGGATCAATCAGAAGAGGATATCCCCCCAACCTTATTGATTACAGCAGACACAGTAACGTCCTTGTTCTGCCATGTTATTCCTAATTGTAACTTTGTCCTTGAACATGTACACAAATCTGTTGCTAACGCTTTTCAGACTTCAATGTGATAATATTGGCGAAGGTCCATATATTAAATGTCAGATTATCCCTATACTATTTATGCATGTAAAGAACTCTATAGAAACTCTAAAATAGTTTAATTTGCTGACAAAGGCTAAATATCTAACAAAGTTAGTGAACCTTGAATTTTTTTCTTCTTCCGAGTCACCAGAAGGATTCACCCAGCTTGTATGGTTATAAAATCATGCTAATGGCGTCAGCTACTACATAGATTTGCCACTGACATTTATATTTCTATAGAATGAAAGAAAGAAAATTTCTGTTGCAGGGCAAAGGCAAAAGCTGCGTTTATTGTTTATTGATAGGGTTCAAATACGCTATGGCCTTCCTTCTCTAAATTGATATATATGTTACTGCTTTAAGAATTTCTTGACATGGTTAATAAAATAAAAATGACTGTAAATACTAAAAGTTCTGAAAAAGTCATGAGTTGTTTTTTTCCTTTGGCCTTACCAAGACATGGTAAGACCTTACACATGAACATTATGAAACAACATTCTTATTGATCGATCATTTCCTAATGGTATGAATTTGGCTCTGCTTATTTTCACCGATTCTTAGGTGGTGGTATATAAAGGGATGGTGAGAGAAAAGCCAACCAGCAAGGAAGAAGCACGACATTTCATTAAAGGTGGCTAAAAGGGTATTCTTCTTCTCCTTCTCTTGGTACAAGACTGACTGTTAAATGGTTTATGTGCTTACTGGTTGCAGGCTATTCCGGTGATCATGCAGCAGTTGTAGGTTCTGTATTAGTAACCAACATTGCTACAGGAAAAAGAAAAGGAGCATGGGAGAGGGCAGAGGTACTATTTTTTTGACCTAGTATTTGATGTTATATACCTAGGCCAAGCAATCTTGTTTCCGGATCAGATGCCTGGTTTGGATTGTTATATACTTCGTACTTTAATATTGATGTCCGGAAACACATAATAAGCTATTAGATAACGAGACAAGCATCAGTGGTATTATTTGAGATCAGGCTTTTCTTTCCTTTCTTTATATTCTCTCTATGACACTGGAAGACGTTTCTTATGAGGGTATATTTTGACTTTTTGTTTATTTTCTCCTTTTGCCAGAGATATCTTAGTACATGTGAGGTGTCATGTTGGAGGGGAGGGGACATTATCACTCCTCTTTGTGGGGCGTTTAATTGAAACTTGTACGATTTATTTGAAGTTGGGGAACATATCTGGTTACTTTCATGGCATAGTAATATATCAACATGTGGTGTATAATTGATCTCTTATGTTATCGGATTATTGTTTCTTGTTGTCAACACCATTCGCTAATCCAAAAGATGCTGAGAAAAATTCAGGATTCCTTCCAAAATGCATTTTACATTCCTGTGTTTGTTTCATGTACTAATGAACTGCACTCTAGTGAACTTGACAAATATCAAGAACATTTTATTCGTGGAAAGATTTTTTAAAGTGCTTTTTTTTTGTTTTTTTTTTTTGGAACCAATGTATTACTATCCTTTAACTTCCGTTTCCTGGGGAAGTTCAGCTTAATCCGGATGCATAATTGAACAATAATATTTAGATTAGTGGTGCAGGTTTATTTCCATGAGATACCTGATGAGATCATCCATAAAATGGTAATATTTTTTCTTTACAATATTTAATCTCTCTTTGACTAGATAACTTCTCATCTTTTATTAATTAATAAGTTTATCTTTTGGTGGTGAGCTCTTGTCAGATTGAAGAAGGAGTTACGTTCAATGTTGCTGGAGGTCTCATGCTAGAGCACCAACTGACAGTTCCCTTTGTTAAAGCAGTGGTATGTTTAATATCTAAAATTAAGTGATGATTATTTAAATTAACAAGTTATCTTACAAGCTTGTTAATAAGTTGAGTCGCAAGTTTAAACAAGTTTTTTTTAGATTAAGTTTAACTTGGCTTGTTTATTGAACAAGCGTGAATGAGTTTTTAGTGAATTGAACTTCAAGTGGCTTAGGAACTAGTAAACTCATTTATAGTCTTAGAACAAATTATATACTGTAGATATAGGTGGGCTGATTGAAGGGCGAGCCTTGATGTAACTAGTAAGAGCAGCAGCTTATTCAGGGCCTACAAGTTTGTAAGAATGCAGAGAGCGCATATTGCCCTCACCCTCGAGATGTTACTAACTTACATCTCGATCAAATCCAACACCTATGGATACCAAATATTCAGTTGCATTCTGATTTATCATGATCTGTTTACAAAGTCCAAAATAGGAAGCCGCTTTTGTAACATCATTAGTGTTCTGCACTTGTGACTCGTATGCTATCAGGAATCAACTTCCATTCTGGTCTTTCTTTTTTGCAGGTGGGAAGCAGAGACACAGTGATGGGACTCTCCAAAGCTCTTACTGAAAAACTGATTGCGCAGGTCCTCTAGGGTCTCTGCATTGATGTAATGGTGTTTGGAGGGTTGGAAAGTAGAACAATGGTTAAAAAGGGTTAGAAGAAAGCAAGAACTTTTACTTGAATCTTGCAGTTAGATGTCAACATAACTACAATTGTCGATTAATCTCATACAGCTGACACCAAGTGCGTTTTCATTATTTTGGTACTGAAGATTATTAACCGTTGGATCAATCTTCAAAACCAAAATAATGCTTTGAAAGTCCATTTCCATCCTCATTGGATTATTTTAAGTATTTCCGATAATAATATTATGTAAACTAGTTTGGTAGTTTGTTAGAGATTATTTTAAAACTAAATATTTATTTATTAAATGGATTTTTATTTTAATATTAATATTTATACGTTGTATATCCATCGACAGGCCATAAATAATAATGAACCCACATGCACTTTATTTGTATAACATCTCTATCATTAATACATTTTACTTTGACCAAATATTTACCAACCAAAAATAAAATTACCAACAGAAATACTATAATAAAAATACAAAAATCAAGGTAAATGTTATATAAAATCCTAAGATATTTTTTTATTATGCCTTAAAATAATTATCAAATATTAATTTTATTTTTTATTAAAATTTTGCTTCCAACTTTATATAAACAATTAAAAATTAAAAATTAACTTTTTTTTGAAAAATTAGCAATTAAGACGACTCATGGATACACGTTTATGCTGATGCCGCCCTTACACGTAATCTATTTGTTTTGCCATAACTACTCGTTTCAAGATTCGGCTCTGATAACCGTCAAGCTGTTCGATCATTTGCCTCACCGGAGTATTGCTGCTCATTCCCACCCATTTTAGTTTCATCCGCTCTTTAGTAACCAAGTTTGCATTTTCGGTGTTTCTTTTCTTGGATTTTGGCCATTTTAGATCATTGTTTGCAGCAATAATCATGGCACTAAGATTGGCGAGCAGGAATTTAAGTCGCAAATGCTTTCCCATGCTCTCTTCCACTTCTCAACTGCACTCACACGCTACGAGTTTTGGTACTTCTTCTCCCTAGTCCTTTCTCACTAAGAATCTTTATGGTAACTGAATTTGAATGTTTTGATTTTCTTTAATTTGTGGGAAAATGTTAATTTTTGCACAAATTCTGCACCCGAACTGTTTATTATGCATTTAATGTTTGATTGTAATTGTCTTTTGTTATTTTGAAATATTTAGATTAATTGTTTTACATGCCTTTCCCAGGTTTTAAAGAAGTAAGGGAAGAAGAGAAAAGTCGAATGGTTAGTAATGTATTCAGTAATGTTGCCTCAAATTATGATCTTATGAATGATATAATGAGCGGTGGATTGCACCGATTATGGAAGGACAGGTCAGATTCTGAGGATATAATTTGTTGGTGGTTTATATTTTTAGTATTCCGGACTTTGCTTTCTTATTGACTCATGTTGTCGCTAGCATTTTTCAGATTGGTCTCCAAATTAAATCCATTCCCTGGAATTAAGCATGTTGATGTGGCTGGTGGAACTGGTAAGCTTCCTTATCCAACATTCCTGTCTCATATTTGTGGTCTACGAGCTACAAGCTTTGCATATAAGAGCTATGAATACAAGAGAACTTGAAATTCGATAATGGATGATGAATTGTAATTTTTTCCCAAAAACGCATTGGTAGAGAGGAAGTAAGATGGTTCATTCAACAGAATCGATTATGCCTTAATATTTATCTGCAGTCTGCAATGGCATGCACTCTTAATTTTGTAATTTTTTGGCTTTGTTGTTCAACGGTTGCTTTGAGGGCAGTGTCATCCGAAAATGTCAAAAAAATGCCTTAAGCTGTGTATACGAGAAAAGTTTGATATTGGATAAATTTCATAGTTCTAGTGAAGGCAGCTGGATTGCTTGCAATTATCAGACTGAAACAACGAATGTCAGATATAGAATTTAAACAGTATTAGATGTAGAGCAACTCAAGATCCTCAGAATGCAAGATTGGTTAAATTTTAAGATTTGAGATGCTTATATTTGCAGGAGATATTGCTTTCAGGATCCTAGAAACTTTGAACAGTATTACATATAGAGCAAATCAAGATCCTCAAAATGATCACTTACAAGAAGAAACTCAGATATTTGTATGTGATATCAACCCAAACATGCTCAATGTCGGCAGAAAGCGGGCTATAGGAAAAGGTAAATTTGTATGATCTGAAGCTATAACAAGAATTATTTGAGTAATTGTATGTATGACATGATTACCTTTTCCTAGTTTGTTTTCCATTTTTTGGCACTTCTAGGTCTTGGAGAACACAAATCCCTTTTGTGGGTTGAGGGTGATGCTGAAGCCTTGAGTTTTCAGGATAATTCAATGGATTCTTATACTATAGCTTTTGGTATTAGGAATGTTACCCATATAGAGAAAGTTCTTTCCGAAGCTTATAGGTATTTATATAATTCCTTGGCTTGTCATCTTGCTGTCTTGCGTGATCAAATTTCTCCTTTTCTTGTCAAGAGTTTCTTTTTCTCGTATGTTTATTCTCAGAACATTCATGCAAGTGTTTGAATGTTTGCTTATCAGGGTATTAAGAAGAGGGGGCAGATTCCTCTGTCTTGAATTGAGCCATGTGGAAGTTCCAATCTTCAAAGAATTGTAAGTATTCTTCGAACAATTAATTGATGCGCATCCTTGCAATAGTAAAAATTGATATTCTGGTAACTTTTCTTGTTAGTTTCAGTAGGGAATTCCCCGTGCCGTGTCTGCATTTGTCCATTTTTGGTTTCAAGTGTTTTATATATATTTGTATGTGTAGGTATGTATGTATACTCAGCACTATATTTTTGCACGATGAAACTTTTTCTTGCAAAGTCATTTGCTATACCGATTGTGATAACTGAATCATATGTTGTGGAGCGACAGAGATGTGATATTCACCTCAATACGAATTTGAATACTTGTCTTCTTTTCTGGAAGAAACCCATTGTAACTGTTGATACAGGTGTAAAGGAGTAAGATATCTCTGAGAGGGGACTATATTTAAACCCTTGATTATACAATTTTTTTTCAGCTTGTTCTAAAACTTGTCAGCCTTTCAGAGACTTTATGATTGATAAAAAATTTTATCAGTGGGTTGGTATTATGCCATGAGGCTTGTGTGCATGTCAAGTTGGTCTGAAAATTTGCATGCCGAATGACTAGGAAATTGAATTGGGATTTTGCCTATTTGCCTGGGGTTGCCCGAGGGTTCCCAATTGACTAACCCCTCCTCCTCTCTGCCTGCCTGTATGTATCTATAAACTATGACATATTGAAGGACATCATTTCAATGTGGGTTTTAGTTGAGTACTTTAAACCTACTTAGTTGAAGTCTGTCCTTTTAATTTGTGAATTCAATTCTGGCTCTGGGTGGATGGATGCTGTGTGCTGGCAATTTAAACTCAGGGACAAGATAGAACTTTGAAACAGAAACTGAAATTTGTGGAACACACATGATTTTATGGGATCATTATCCCTGGGCTGGTTTCCTTAGGTTGCATAATGAAGAAAACAGGCTCAAGGA
Organism: Dalechampia spathulata; assembly: GCA_948192965.1. Lineage (NCBI taxonomy): Eukaryota > Viridiplantae > Streptophyta > Magnoliopsida > Malpighiales > Euphorbiaceae > Dalechampia > Dalechampia spathulata. The sequence continues at coordinate 19,910 of CANYBF010225282.1, read as the reverse complement.
GGACATCAAATGGATTCCCATGATTGTTGATCAATTTTTCCATTTATTTTGCTTGGAGATATAGATCAGCTTTCTGTTTGTATATTCTGTCATACTGTCCCAGCTAGGTGACGTGTTTATACATTTGCTACATGGGCCATCTATTCTGTTCTAAAGGTTGGTTCTATTGTCGTGCAGTTATGATTATTATTCATTCTCAATCATTCCGGCCATAGGAGAGTTAGTTGCTGGTGATCGAGGATCTTACCAGTACCTGGTCGAGAGCATTCGCCGTTTTCCCACCCAGGTAACACCTTTCGATTGGGCCTGTGCAATCATCTTTAAAACATAAGCATCTTCGTTACTAAACATTGAGCTTGTTACTTTATTAGTTGCCAGAAAAATCTACAGCCACTCTCATTGCAACTTTGGGTTTTGTATTTATACGCTAGATTGAGACGAATTATGAAATATAGGGGGTCTAAAGCAAATTTCTGAAGTTAATCTTGTTGATAACAAAAGAAGATAGCCGCTAGAAGATAGTCTTGAAAGATTCTATACCATTGTGATAAATCTCACCGAAAATCTTTCGATTTCACATCCTTGATATCGGAAACATAATTTAGTAATAGAATTATGAAAGGTAAAGTAAGATAATACAATCTTGTCTTATTTTGAAGGAAGTTAATGTCTTAAAAAATCCATTTTGGGGTGTTTAAGTGGAGGTTTGAAGGGATTATTAATCATTCCGAAGCCTTCAAACCTCAAACAATCAATACACTTCCTTTTCAAACAAATTTCATTGTCTTATGAAATTCCTTCAAAGGAAATTGGGGATAATGTGAAAATGTAAAATATTGAAAGATATACAAAAATATCCATGTCTTATCTAATAACTTAAGCTTTTGGATTAAATGATCTCTTCACATTAAACAATGCATGGATGAGAATGTATTGTTACTGATGAATGCAGGAGAGGTTTGCTTCAATGATAGCAGAAGCAGGGTTCCAGAAAGTTGAGTATGAGAACCTGGTTGGCGGAGTGGTTGCCATTCATTCAGGATTGAAGTTCTGAAGCCAAGTCCTTATTCTTACTCTTATTATTTTTTCACATTCCCCACCCTGAAGAATTATAGTTGTAAAGTTTTCCAAGACATTTCAAATTCGTTATTCATTTTGTTGTTGAATAGATTTAAGTAATTATCATGAAGAGTGAGGAATGGGGGTTTAAAGATTAGAACTTCAGGTCTTGGCAAAACCGATTTCGTGTGAAATGAAACCGAATATGAAATTTAAAGGATATCAAATTCAGTATTGAATACTCTCAGTCATGAATTTTTTGATTGTTTTGTTACCATTTAATAATGCATTATCTTTGTAGATAAATATTTATGAGATTGAAGTTAAAAATCGCTAATTGTGAAGCGTCGATGTTGGGGGGTGGTTGGGAGATTCATGCACAGGGCATAAAATTTTTTTAAAAACAATTTTCGGAATTTTTAAAATACCATCTAATTATAATAACATATTTATACAATAAAATCAATGATTTTGCAACCACAAAATCACAATTAGAAAAAGGAAACAAACCCGATATCCCATCAACTTTCAAGTTTAGTTTCATTCTCCGTGAAAACAACACTCCTAAATTCTCATTTCAGAATCCCCCAATGTTTGTTTTGGTTAAACAAATGTAATTTTTATTTCTTTCATTTGATGTTAAATGTAAATATAGTCCAGTTATGATTAGTTTTTCTGATTCGTCCCCTACGTTTGTATAGTCATAAGATGAACTTGAAACACTCGTGTAGAAATCCGAAAAACACTTTTTCCCAAGTTGTGATGTCAAGACATGTACAAGCAGTTGATTAAAAACTACATTGAAAAGGTCCTATCAGTGCGACCAAATTAAAACTGCATGTTTGAAGCCAAAAACAGTTGAATAATTAATAATAATAATAATAATAATAATAATGATAACAATAAATGCATGCCAAACCTGCTAAGACAGCAATCTTATAGTAACCGTGAGATGGTGCTATTAGCCCATTTAATAGAATATGGTTGTGGTTGATAGATTTGAAGCTTAGAATTACTTGACCTCTTTCTCGATTTCAGCTTCAAGCCGAGAGCCTTCCTTCTTGAAGAAATCGATTTCCTGAAGAAGTTTGGTCAGCTTTGAAATTTCCTGTTCCTGGATATGTGCTGGTACTTTTTCTTTGTAGCCCGATGCATTAACCTTCTTATCCAGCTTGTCATATTGCCTGAACACAGAAGAAACAAGTTAATCCATGGTGCGAAAGATGACTATACATTAAAATGTTTGGAAGTGATTGCTGCCTGGGAAAAATAAGATCAAGCATCTCAACGAGGATTGAGCAACTACGAGCAAAAATTACAATTGGTTTATTTTTTAAGAGATTCTAGATTTTGAGCAATAAGCATATAGCTCATTAAATCATGGGACTTAACACAATAGCAACCAAACTCTTGTATTGCACCCGTCAATCTTGTATTTCTTGTTTTATAAAGCTATTTCGCATCTCAGCTTAAACAACAACTAAACATATCTTCCATATCTTTATTAGATTCAGTGGGTAACGCATACTGACAGACTGAGATCAGGCCGTTATGGGGAAAAGAGATGCATAACTATAAACAAGTAGGTGTATGCATCTTCTCTGTGTTGCCATATTCTAGTTATGGCAAATTAATCTTTAATAGAGAAGTCGGACTTACTTCTGCTTATCATCCAGCTGATTTCTGACCTTCTCAAGCTCTCCTTTTCTATCAATTTTTCCCTGCACCTCGAGATAGACTTTAAGATTCTCATTGACGTTCTCAAATGCACACCCAACAGGAGGAGCATCTTTCCCACTCAACAACACCTGATGAATTTTTTTTATAAAATAGCAAGATTTTAGTAATGCACGAAAAGATGATCAAAATACAGTGTTATCATGGAATATAACTGAAAAGACTGACCGGTGCATTTTACCAGCAATAATAAAACACAGCTTGATATGCTCAACTTGAGTTTCTTTTTTAGGCTTAGACCATCAAGTTTCCAACTTTTGATTTTTTTAATGTGCACCAAATGCCATATAACTGGAATTTAAATTATTTGAATATTTTTAAAATATAAAAATTGTCTTTAAGCCCCTAAACTTTGCATTTTGATTTTTTGAGCACCTAAAATTTTTTTTTTGTTCCTTTTTAGGTTTAAATCTTCCATAAGAAATAACAATGAATTTCTTCAAAATTCTATAAATCTAATGTTTCTGGGATTTGGAAATCATATTTTGATTTAACCCACTACCTGCAATAGGGAATGCAGCTCTCTTGCACAATTAAATTAAAGGTATCTAGGAATTTGTACAAAACAAATTATTGCAAAATCTAAATTCTTTTGCTCAGAATCCACTCCTAATTTCTCATCTTTCTTCTATGCAATTAAGACTTCTACATAACGCACAATATTGCAGAAAAAGATAACAATAAGGTGTAAGGGTCATGTGGGATGAAATGGCTTGAAAAGATGATTATTAAACTTAAAAATTGGAGAATTTGGTAACAAGAATCTTCTCAAACTACCTCAGATCAATCAACCTACTATCCTTTTTGCATTTTAAGATTGCCTTCTGTATTCCACACACACAAAATAAAATAAAATAATATCAAACCCAAATGAAAATTTCTGAAACTCTACACTTCCCCATCAAAACTCCAAATGTGCAAAAAGGATAAAAAATAGAAATAGGAGTCAAAAACAACAAAAAGAACCAAAAACCAAAACTGCAATATTGGGCTGACCTTTAAAGAAGATAAAGATGCAAGAGTTAAAATTTCCAGTTCATGGCTACCAATAATTTCTGCTACAGCATCACTTTGACAGAATGCAAAAGCTGGTAGTCTGAGAAAGAAACAAATGCAAATTAGAATTAATCATCTCAAACATATAAATACAAAGATCAAGACAGTCAGAAAAAACATTCATATTCCATTTAGGTCCCATTGCCACTTTTTAAACAACTTCAATCGGAACTTTTAGGGCTATTCTGAAAAAAATGACAGTTACGACCTCATATTACATGTCATAACATGAAAGATCTTGTGATGAAGTTCCAAAAAGGCATAATACCACATAGCAGCAACTTGTGCACAGGATCTGTCCATTTTAAATGCAACTCTCATAAAAATAAACTTGATGAAACTAAGTCCTAATCCTAGATTAATTGGGATTGGCTATATGAATTTTCATTCTCTCCATTTTGCATGGTTTTGATAGACACCTTTCATCAAAATTTTATGAGTTTCTTGCTTGTCTCATCAACATAGATGCATGCATAAATTACGAAGAGAGGGGAGAGGAACATGATAGAGATGAATGCAATTTGGTGCCGGTAAACAAAAAATTTAACAAAAAAACAAAGGTGCGTGAAACTTTGGCAGCTATTACCTTTCATTCTTTTGCTTGCCAAGAACCTCACCCCTCAGAGACCTTAGACACTTCACTGTAGACTCCACTAAGCCCATTTCAAATTCCACTTGTTCATTTGTCCAGGCCTATAGAGAAGAAAAGAAATATCTCAAGTCGCATCAACCTCAAATGTACAAGCCAAATTGATGATGTAGGTAAAGGAGGCTTCAAATCACTCAGTAGCGTTGGATAACAACGAAAAAAAAATAATTCAGCTAGATGAGTTTATTATGCCATGATGAGCATCAACTAGCAGTCACTCTAAAGTGAATTTTAAACTACGACTACCGACACATAATATATAGCCCTCAAACTGAGAGATCTAGGGCTTACTTCTACAACTGATGGATATTCAGATATCATAATTGAATCCTTCCTTGTCTGGTCCTTGGCTGCAGGAAGACGTTGCCACAATTCCTCGGTCACAAAGGGCATAAATGGATGAAGCAGCCGCAAGCCATTGTCCAAACACAACCAGAGAATGTCTTGTGCAGACTTCTTTGCAGGGGCAAATTCTGGATTATCTCCAGCAAAATAAGGCTTGATCACTTCTATAAAAACATCACAAAATTGATATTGCCACCACGAATAAACTGCACTGGTTGCATCTGAAAACTCATATGTGTTCATTGCTGAAACAGTTTTGTTTACAGCTTTGTTAAGTACTGAAAGTATCCACTTGCAGCTAAAAGGCAAAGCTTCAGCATGTACAGTTGATGGCGGGGAATAGTCAATATCAAGTTTGCTCATAGCAAATCGAACAGCATTCCACAATTTGTTACACCATTGACGATATCCAACCACTCTTTGAATGTCCAAGTTTATTCTATCAGACTGATAACAGGGGACAATGAAACAACATCAACAAAAAGAAATAAGATTGAGATGCATGTGCTTGATCTAAATGATAAAAATATCGATTAACAAAAGAATGAACCTGAGCTGTATAAGACACCAGCGCAAACCGGAGAGCATCTGCACCACATTCAGCTATACCATTAGGAAAGTCCTTCTTCTGTCCTTCTTTAGCAACAATCAGCTCATTTGGATCCAAGTTTCCTTCCTCTAGTCTCTTGTGAAGGCCTTCAAGGGTTATCCCATTAATTACTTCCAAAGGGTCAATAACATTTCCCAAAGACTTGGACATCTTACGGCCATGTGCGTCACGGATCATTGGATGTAAATAAACCTGCAAATAAAATAATTATCAAAATATCATCAGGAAAAAACCTGTATAATGTTCAAATGCAATTCAAGAAAAAATTTACCCACCTTCCTAAACGGCACATCACCTCCTAGTTTCATTCCTAACATCACCATCCGAGCAACCCAGAAAAATAAAATGTCATGCCCAGTTTCAAGTACTGAAGTTGGGTAAAATGTTCTCAAATCATCTGTATCATCTGGCCAACCCAATACAGACAATGGAAACAGACCAGAAGAAAACCAGGTGTCAAGAACATCAGGATCTTGATTCATCTCAAATTTCTTTCCAGCAAATTTCAGATTAGCCTGTGCTAAAGCCTCTTTCTCATCTCTACCAACCACCCAATGGTCACTGTAGGCTCCAACCTCCTTCAGTTCATCATCCTCCAGTGTAACATACCATGCAGGAATACGGTGACCCCACCAAAGTTGCCTTGATACGCACCAATCACGTATATTCTCAAGCCACCTGTGGTAAATCAAAAACAAAGACAACATGATACAAAAAGACCACATGCAAGAAATTTCACAGTTGACTGAAAGAAAAGAAAATGATACTAATAATCTGTCCAGGTGCACATTTTCCTATAATTAGGCAGTTCAATGTGACTAAGGCTGTTGAAGGAAAAAGCAATTATTGGGATATATCACTCCAAGGGAACATTGGGGTAGCCCAGAATCAAACCAAACATGCGGATCTAAACAGTAAAGTGAATAGGCTATTCTTTTTTCTATTGAGAATCCACACTCCTTGATATTCTTCTTCCACCAATAGTAATTAAGAAGTTTCTGTTTAATCTTTGACCAAATAAACAAAACTGCAGGCAATAGACTGTTTCAAACATGAGCAACATTCACCAAATATAGTATATAAAGAAAGTAGATTCATAGAGATAACCAGGATTTTAGGTCTTAGTATCAATAGTCTCGTATGTCAAGAGTGCTACATAGATCTCGAGGACAAGTGTTGTTTCATTACTATGCATCAGGGGGGTAGTCAACCCAAGTAAAACCAACACAATTCTGAGCTTGAGCTGAATCTGAATTAAGAATTTGATCCTCAAAACTTGACTCAACTTGACTGAGCTTTATCTTCACAAGCTTGAAACTTGAATCAGCTCGACTCAAACACCAACTAAAATTCATAATTTTTTTTATTCATCTCAAGTGAAAGCTTGTATAAGATTGACATCATTATTACCTGAAATCGACTAGAAAATTACATAAATAATAATATTAGCAATAAGGTGCATAGGCTGTTTCAGTCAAGGATGATGTGAATAGCTCACTAATAGCTTGAACGTATTTATATCTCTGGTTTGAATACTAGTTCAGAGTCTATGCTGTTAACACTAGCAGCATAATGAAGTTTACCGTTTGCATTGTTCATGGACAGGAGCAAAACTTACAAAGTGTGTAGAGGTTAAAGGTGTTGGCAGGGTGAATTATCTACATTAAATTTTGTTCATATCGCATCCTACTCTACATTAACTCATATGCTCAACTCAGTTCAATAATATGGGAAAAAGAGAACCTTTTCCAATCAGCCAAATACTGTTTCGGAAAGAATTCAAGCATTGGATTTTCACCATCAAAAGCTGCATCAAGAGCCTGCTTTGCCATACTATTGCAGTCAACAAACCACTGGGGCTTTATCATGGGCTCTATAACCTCATTGCTCCTTGAACAATAGCCAAGCCGCATCTCATTGTTTTTGGCACCCCTGTACAGTCCCTGTGAGCGAATAATGCAAGTACTTAACCGTAGTTTTTGAAGATCTACTGAGAAAAGGAATACATGTATTATGACAATGTAATATAACTACAAAAAGAAAAGGAATAGTAGGAGAGGAATCAGAGGTGGTGAGCAGCATGAGGATCACATTTGTATATTGTACTAATATTTTTTTAAATGGTTACTAGGACATTGCTGCTGCAACGTCTGTCTTCATCGTAACAAGCTTCAAAGTTCCAGACTATCTTCTAGACTTCATAGCAGAGAAGGATGAAGCTAAATGTTAGCTAAAGAGTACTTATAGGTGGTGCACCTCCATGTGACTGTATAGCCAGAGATGAGGGAATGAAAAACACCTAACTCTATTTGTAAACATTTTTGAAATTTGCTGCCTATGATGAAATGAAATACCTTTTCCTGCAATGCTTTTGTCACCGCCTCACGAGCCTTGAACCGTGGCATCCCAATGAACTCAGCACCACCATTGCTGTTAATCTTACCATCATCAGTGAAAATATTGATGAATTCGAGATTGTGACGTTTCCCAACCTCAAAATCATTTGGGTCATGAGCTGGGGTGATCTGCAGAAATAAAGGAATATAGATCATTGACATACAGCAAGGAAATTACAGTTTTAAGTACTTAGACAAGCAGATTCTTACCTTGACTGCACCAGTCCCAAAATTGGGATCAACAAGAACTGCATCACAAACTATTGGAAGCTTTCTTCCATTAAATGGATGAATTGCAAATTTTCCATGCAGATGACTGTACCTCTGGTCATCAGGATGTATGGCTATAGCAGTGTCACCAAGCATTGTTTCTACTCTAGTAGTGGCAACTACAATTTCACCCAAACTGCCCTCTAGAGGGTAAGCAAAAGAGGTAAGCAGACCAAATTCCACTGGCTTCTCATAGCCAGGAACTTTCAACAATGTCTTCTCTTTAATGTCAGTATAATCTACCTGCAACAAAAGAAATTTTCCCAATAAGTACAAGAACAATAACATCCTACAAAATACCACTTAACAACTTACCTCAATATCAGATATAGCAGTTCGTAATGTGCAATCCCAATTCACCATCCGGAGATCTCTGCAAAATATATTAGAAAGCTTCTTTTCAGGGTAGTTACCAACACAAGAAAGAACATAAGAAACAGCTGATTCATTGCATATGAAAAATAGAACGAACATTTTCTTAGCAAAATAAAGGATGCCAAATATCTTTCTCTATCCATTTAAAATCAGAGCCTATATTGTTATTTCTTATCAATTACCAAATACATCAATATAAGAATTCACATCACAAAAAGTGAGGTAGGCAGTTATTATCAAGTAGTTTCAGCATTCAGACACAGCCAGAAACTTGAATCAGGTATATGATATCTTTCTCAAACAAATCCAATCCAAATTATAAAATGCCATAGAAGAACAGAAATTGATATTTGGAAAGGAAGAATGGTATATCTTGCAATTGGGATAGATGTCATCCTAGGCGACCTTGAGTATACCTATAAATGAGACCATCCTTGTATAGCTGTACAAATTCCTCAATCACCGCCTTTGATCTTTGCTCATCCATTGTAAAACACTGCACATGAACTAGAAGTTAACACTGATGAACATCAATGATGAATAATTTACAAAAGAAGTTCCAACAAGAACCCAACATAAGGAACACAACGCTAGTATTCTAACACGTAGACTGAAGCTAAATTATGGAACATAGGTTATTACCTCACGAGACCAATCAAGTGAAGCACCTAACTTGCGCAACTGTCCTAATATGGTACTCCCATACTCCTGCTTCCACTTCCAAACCTTTTAATAACATCAAAGAAGATAGGAGAAAGGTGAATGCATAGAAACTTTCATAAAGAAATAGGAAACTTAATAAGCTCAATGTAGGTCCAGAAAATAATAAAAATCAAAATCTCACTTCAGAAACAAATTTCTCACGTCCAACATCATGTCTGGTTAAGTGACGGTCACGCATCAACTTCTTTTCTACAACCACCTACAAATCCCAAAGCTACTACACTATAAGCACACCACCAATGGAGTAGTGAATTTGAAAAGCAAGAGAAATAGAAAGAACTTGATCAACCAAATAATGAAGAGTAAAGGTCAACCTGTGTTGCTATTCCTGCATGGTCCACGCCAGGTACCCACAAGGTATTATATCCAGACATTTTTCTCCACCGAATAATTGTATCCTGTTCATTATAAGAGTTCACTGGTGCAATTCAATATTCCAAGAAAGCAGAAAAGGGAAGGAATCAACAGGATGAAACAAGTTGTCACACCTCTATAGCAACCGTAAGGGCATGGCCTATATGTAGAGCCCCCGTTACATTTGGAGGTGGAAGAACCTGCAGTAAGAATGTCGCATATATGAAAAAAAATAATTAAAAAAATTACAAAGAAGCTAAAGGTCAGCTAAATGGAGTCCAACCAGAAGAACATAAATTCCTGATAAGGCATTACACGGTAGTTATTTCTATACTATGATTAACATGCTCTAAAACAATAAAAGGAAAGAAACATAAGAGTGTAAACTTACAATGGTAAATGGTGGTTTAGAGCTTTGTACATCAGCTTTGAAGAAACCAGATTTTTCCCACCAACCGTACCATCTAAAAGGATTTAATTTTAGAAACAAAGAAAGGAAGAAAACAATTCAAATTAATAATTCCAACAACAGAACAACCACAACAAAAATTATCATCATAATATGAAATGAATAATGAAAAAAAAAAAGAGGAAAAACTAACGATTGCTCCACAGAAGAAGGAGAATATTGCTTAGCCATTTGAACAGAAAGCTTTTTCCTTTCACCAATGGGAGTGTGGGGATCAACGTAATCCTCTGGATTTTCTTCAATTCCAACATCTCGCCTCGCATTCTTCTTAGGAACATTCTTCTTATTTGAATTAACTCCTGAATCTTTTTGTTCCTTTTAACCAATAAAATTTTCAATAAACATAAAAACAAAATTTCACTAATGACAACTCAAAACAGCAAAAAGAAAAAAATACAAGTAATTACAAAAAAAGTAGAACCTTCAGTTTAGCAGCCGCAGCTTTCTCGGCAGCCTTAAGCTTCTTAGCTTCTTTCTCTCTAGCCTAGAACATAAATTATTTAAAAAAATCATATTTCTACACTTCAAAAATAAATAAGGAGAGAATTTTTCCTTTTCATTTTTTATTGAAACCTTTTCTTCCTTCTTCTTCTTGCGCTCAAGTTCCTCTGGCGTCTCAATTTTCTTATGCACCTCTGCTTGAGGTTCCGACTGCAAGTAATTTACTCAAAAAAATTTGATTAAATGCAAGAATAAATCAAAACATTTTAGTTTGAAGAGGACAACAAAACAAGTTATCATCATTTCACCATGTTTTATCGTGAACTACAGATGCTGAACGCCGCTTCTTTATCTAAGATCTAAAAATGGCACGCTGCTCCTACCGTGCCGGAAAATGACGGAGAAGGCGGCGACGGCGTAGGAGATTTAGCTGATGATTCTATGCTTTCATCAAACTGAGAGAGCGCTGAAGAAAGGCGGCAGCTGATAGAACATCCGCTTGAGAACTACGAGCGTTTTTAGTAGGGAATAGGCTTAAAGAACAATTAAGCCCCTAAACTTTTACTAAAAGTTGCATTTGCCCTTAAACAATAAAATATAGTCGAATAAGCCCTTTAACTTTTTCTGGAACCAATCTAACCCTTAAAACTAAAATATGCTCTTCAATTTTTATTATAAAAATTCATAATAAAATGAAATTTTACATTCACCTAATAATATTAAATTTAATTAATATTAAATGAAAAATACATTCTATTGAATTTATAAATATTTTATACCTTTCAAAACATTTTCTAAAAATAATATTGCAAAGGCTTAATTGAATTTGAATAAAGTAAAAGGGAAAGTATAATAATTATTGATAAGTTAAAAGGCTTAATTGATACTCAGATTGAGGGAAATGTTCATTAAGCTAAACAATAGTGTTAAAACATAACAGTTAAATATATGTTTTCTAAAAAAGTAATTCACATATAATAGTTTTAGAAAAAATAAATAATTAAATAATTAATTTAATATGATTTTAAAACATATTATGACAGATAAAAAAGTTGTTTTCAACTTATTAATATCATATAGTTTGTAACAATTTGGGATAATTATAAAAATTTCTCATTTTTTATTTTATTTTTTTGAAAAATCTGATTAAAATTTTTGTTAATGTAAGTAATTTTGGTTCAAAATATATTTTTTACACTTTTTTTTATTATCTATTTTTCTTCTTCAATTGTCATTTTCTCCTCTTTTGATTTCTTCTTTTACTTTCTCTCTCGATTTCTTCTTCTTTTTTATTACTTTCACTCTTCATATCATTCTTCTATTCTAAATTGAAAAGGGATATTTCTAACAAGAAAATTGATCGGAAGCTTCTTCAACATCTCAATTTTCAATTGATTAAAGAATCTATTTTTAAAAAATACATAACGATTTTAATAATGGAGCTGCCATTATACAAAATCTTGGATATATTATTGAGCAGTTTTTTGTAGATATATTATGCAAATATATTAGAGATATTCTAGGATTCAAAATTCAGTTATAATTATCTTCTTATTTTTCAATATTTTGTTTTTCTATTGTAACTGTAAGAGCACTTTGCTATTCAGTAATAAAGTACAATATGATTTTTACCAAACTTAACATGGTATCAGAGCAGGAGTTAAAAAAACAATTGATAAAAAGGTCAAAATGACAATCCAATGAAAGTGCAGTCAATTCTCTATATGTAATTCAACCAATTGACAATCCTAGAGTTTCTCTGGTCACCTGCTTACTTAAAAAGGATAATTATTCAACATGACAAAGAACCATCATTAATGCCTTATTAGCTAAAAATAAAATGGGATTTGTGGATAGTAGTCTTCCACAACTTGAAGCAAATTAATCAAATGAAGCTACATGAATTAAGGGAAATTTCATGGTGATCTCGTGGCTTTTTAATTCATTGCATTCTTTTCTTCATGATAATGTGGCTTTCTTTGATATGGTAACAATGCTTTGGAAAGATTTGAAGGAGTGATTCTCATAAGGAAATGCACCTCGTGTTTATCAACTGAAGATGGAGATTGTTAATACTCAATAAAGGGATCAATCAATGGTCATCTACTACACCAAGTTGAAGGGATTATAGGATGAATATGGATCCTACTTTAACACACCAAAATGCACTTGTGGCGCTATTAAGGAATTTGCTATAGAAAAATAAAAAGAGAAGGTTCACCAGTTCCTTATGGGATTACATGACAAGTTTAATGTTGTTCAAACTTAAATTTTAAATATTGAACCTTTACCCTCTTTAGCTTGTGTTTAAGGTTTGGTGGCACAAGAAAATCGATAACAGCAAGTTACAGCTAACAAAGGAGGTAACTCATTAGAAGGGGGGCTTTTGTAACTTCAAAAGGAAATTCCAAACCATCTAGTTCTCGATCATCAACTGGTAACCATGACGTTTCTAAACTCTTTTGTGATCATTGTAAAAGGACACGACACACTAAAGAGACCTATTTTGAATTACATGGTTACTCGAATTGGTGGGAGAAAAATAAAAAAGGAAAGAGCAAATCGGCTAATTCTAGTCTCTAACACACCAAAATGCACTTGTGGCGCTATTAAGGAATTTACTGCAGAACAAGAAAAAGAGAAGGTTCACTAGTTCCTTATGGGATTGCATGACAAGTTTAATGTTATTTAATATTAAATTTTAAATACTGAACCTTTGCCTTCTTTAGCTTGTGTTTAAGGTTTGGTGGCATTTTAACAAAAAAAGGAAAGGGCAAATTAGCTAATTCTAGTCAAATTCCAACTGATTAATGTAGGACTCATTCTTCAGTAAGTGGATTAATGAAGGAGCAATATAACCAGCTTATTTCTCTTTTAAGTCTTAAAAACTCCAAAAGTGTTGAACTAATGACCAATTTTACTAGTAAGGCTATTACTTTTCCTACATCTAATTATGAGTGGATATTAGATTCTAGAGCTTCTGATCATATGACTTGTAAAAGGAGTTTTATAATTAAAAGAAGAAAGCTTCAATTTGGTTCTAACATAACCATTCCAAATGGATCTTTTGTCATTGTTGATACTTATGGTGATATGGCTCTTAATTCTTCAATCACGTTAAACAATGTTTTGCATGTACCCACTTTTACTTGTAATCTCATTTCCATCAGCAGATTAACCCAAACATTAAATTGCATTGCTCTTTTTTTCCTTTCTTTTTACATGTTATAGGACTTAACCATGAGGAAGCTGATTGGAATGGGTGAGCTAAAGATTGACCTTTATTATTTCAAAAATAAAGTACCAACTTTAATCCTTATCAAATAAAGATCAATTTGATTTATGACATCAACTCCTTGGTCATTTATCTTTTAATTGGTTGTCTCTTATTTTCAATTTTAAGCCTTGTACCTCAAATAATTTTGATGTTTTTTGTGATGCTTGCCATCGAGCTAAGCAAATTCACTAGCATTTTCCCACTAGTTCAATTAAAACTAAAGGAGCTTTTGATCTTATTCATTATGATTTATGGGGATCTTATCGTACACCTTTTTTTAATCTAAGTCTCATTATTTTTTGACTATTGTTGATGACTTTACTAGGGTTACTTGGGTTTATTTACTCAAATCTAAAACTGAAGTATCCTAAATCTTATTTTCTTTTCTTGCCATGGTTCATCGACAATTTAATTTTCTTATTAAAATTATTCATAGTGATAGTGGTACAAAATTCACCAACATTTCTTTTTAATAAAGTTATGTCACACCCGCATTTAATACCCTAGAAGTTTTGGTCTTTTTGCGTGTGAGTGCTTGGATGTATACGTGTAGGTGTACATGTCTTGGTATGAATGCATGCGTATATGCGGTGTATTTATGCTTGCGTATGCGTCATGATGACGTGTTGCTATGTATATTTGTATGTATGTGAGATGTGTGAATGATTGCATGCATGTTTTATATGTGTTTCGGTGTTTTAAGTGGCGTGGGAGTGCATGAGAGGAGTTAGAAGGGGAGAATGGTTGATGGTACGGGCATACCAGAGGATGGTCCGACCGTATGCGTACTCACAGGAATTTGGGTTTGTCAGGTAGATTGGAGCCGTACGGGTGTACCAGAGGATGGTCCGGCCGTACGCGTACTCGCAGGAATTTGGGTTTATCAGGTAGATTGGAGCCATACGGGCGTACCAAATGTGGTACGGCCGTACCGAAGCTCACAGGTTTTTGGGTTATCAGGCTTTTTGGGTTGGTACGGGCGTACGGAGACTGGTACGACCATACGTGACTTAAAACTAACTTTTTAAACAGATAAACATAAGCCTTTTCTTATGTTTTATTAACCTATCTTCCTTAAACCCACCCCAAACCCTAGGAAGCAATCTTCCTTATTGCTGTGAAGCGAACGGAAGCTGGTTTAACGAGGCTAGAAGCTTAGATATGTGGATAGGCATTAGAAGTGGTCTTCTTTCAGGTTTGTGCTAGCTATCTGGGTTTGTGCTAAGAGTGTTGTTTATGCTGGGTCTGTGCTAGCTTGTATTCGTCTATGCTAGTTGTAGTTCTGCTGTTATTTTCTGGTTTTAAGCCAAGTATGGCTATAGAACTAAGGCTCAGGGATTAAATCCCCTATGTTTGTGTTTGTATGTGCTTGTCGGATGGTTTTTGGGTTTCGAGAGAGACCGTATCGTATGCTTATTGGTTCCGGGAAGGAACGTATCTTGTGATTATTGATTATTAGCTTTTAGGATTGCCTTGTGGCTTGTTCATGCATCATATCATTAAATTATTATTCATTAGCATGGCATAACATGGTGATAGGGAGAAATAAGGGTGGCTAGGTACGAGAAGTACCGGGTACGAGAGGTACCAAATGATATGTCAGGGATGAGATGTCCCCACAGGTACGAGATGTACCGATATCAATTAATATGGTGAAGGGAGTGAGATGCTTCTACAGATGCGAGAAGTGCCGGTATTAATTGATATGACAACGGAATGAGATGTTTCGGAAAAGAGTGCAAGAGGCACCAAAACGAGGGCGAGTGCATGATATGATGGTAGACGGAACATTCATGATTGTGTGATGCATCGTGAATGATTGTTAGCAGAGATTGCCAGTATTGCCTGTGATACTATTGATTGGTTGTGTGCTCTGTATGCTGATTAGATTGGTGTGTATATGTTATTTGTATGTATGACGTGTTTTATGTTCCTAGCACCACTGAGATTATTCTCAGCGTTTTTCATTTGATGAATGTAGGTCCGAGTACAGAGGGTGAGCGCCAAGACTAGAGTACAGCAGTTGGTTCGTGTCTTAGCCTTTTGATAGAGAACCTGGACTACTGGACAGACTCCTGCGGCTTGTATATTTGTGCATAATCCTTTTGTAGTTGTATTTGGTAGTATACTAAATGTATAGTATAAGAATTCATTAATGTAAAGGGGTTTTTTTATTATTTGTATAAGCTTTATGTTTGTTGGATTCTTATACGAGCGTTAGAGTTAAAATCCCTTATAGTATAATTATTGTTTTTCTGAGACGGGAAAGTGATTGTTATGCTATGGGATCATGTCATCACCTTTTGGGTCTTGGGTCGGGGTGTGACAAGTTGTCAACAAGAAGGAATCCTTAATCAGTTTTCTTGTGTTTTAACACCTCAATAAAATGGTGTAGTGGAGTGTAAACATAGACATTTACTAGAGGTTGCTAGAACTTTAAGGTTTCATGCTAGTTTACCAATAAAATTTTGGGGTCAGTGTGTTCTAACTACTGCCTATTTGGTAAATTACACACCTACACCTTTTTTACCCAAAAAAGTTCATATAGACTTTTATTTTATTAAAAGCCTTCAAGTGCTCAGTTACATGTTTTTGGATGCCTTTGTTATGCTTCAATTATCCCACAATCATATGATAAATTTCATGATATAGCCATACCATGTATTTTTTTTAGGATATCCATATGGACAAAAAGAGTATAAGGTTTATGATCTCAAAACACATTAAGTTTTTATGTCTCGTGATGTCATTTTCCATGAAAAATTTTTTCCTTACAAAGATAATGTCTCGTCCTGTCACACCCTAACCCGGCGTAACACGCTCCTGTAAAATAATTAATAAATCCCTAAACAAGGAAATCATTAATTATTCTACAAAGGATCTTTTTTTCGATTACTATAATAAATTACTACAGTAGTCATACATACATATATTATCACATATTGTTATAACAGAGGTAATATCAATACACAATAATATGCATTCATTTTATTTCAACATATGTTTTCAGTTTATCACACCATCATTCATTATGTGATATGTATATTTAAATTTTATACGATAAGGTGATATCAATATTACACATATCATAAGTTCATAATATAAATATTACTGTTAATAAGGTTAATATAATAAGTCACATATACAAAGTCACTACGGAGTATGTTACATTGGTCCAAACTGCTTTGAGAATGAGATTCCTTGAAATTGCAATCTCCCCTGACTGAAGATCGTTCAACCTAAATTCTCGCCTGAAGGTCCTGGTCTTATGTTCATCAAATGACAATGTCACACCCGACCCATACCCAGGAGGACATGCTCCTGTAGCACAGACAGTGGTCCCCAGAAGAAGACCAATGCCTGTACCACCAGGGATACATCGTGCAGACGTCGTATGGGGACACGTCTCTAAGCCTAATGGTGGTTGTGCGACGGAAACAACGTGATGTGCAATCATAAACCCGGGATCCATTTCTCATGCACTCTAGCAACATACAAAAGCACAGGCTAACTGTATTGCATATAAATAAAACCTGTTATACAATAAGTGAGTGCATACATAAACCAGCAAAAGCTTTACAATAAATACATGACTACTGCCACCCTAGCTACATAATCCGAACAGGAGCCGGAGTATGCTGCAGAAGTCCCGTACCAAAATGAGATCGGTCCGTCTCAGCTGACGACCTCTAATCCTTCTCAGAACGCTCTCCCGTGGGCTCTGAACCTACGTTCATCAAATGACAAACGCTGAGATAAACTCAGTGGTGCTAGAAACACGTATAAACAATCATAAAATGTATAGCAATTCATCATAAACATCATATGCAATGCAAATGCCAATGTTTCTATCTTTCACCCTCATCCTTCTTTCCCTAATTCACTCTTGTTTTCCTGTAATTGTGCACATTCCTTTCGCACACGCTGGATCCCGATAGGTACCGGTACTCATCTCCCGTAGGAGGCCAATTACTATTGAGTGCCCTGCACTCTCTATTCATCTCCCATCTCAGGAGGTTATATATATATTGATTCCCGAAGGAATTCCATTCATTATTGATCCAGTGTACCCAGAGCTGAGCTCTGCCCTCATTTCTTATTTTCTTTTCACTCTTCCTTTCCTCATCATTCATCACCATGCATGTAAGCATGTTAACACTATCATTTCATCATAAACGTGAAAGCTAGAACAATTCATCGCATTAACACGCAAGGAAAACATCAATCCAAGCATTCCAATCATAACCATACGTATAGCAAGCCTTAATCAATGAAATACAAGACAGAAATACAAGCTTAGACTTCATTCAAGTCTTAAGGCAATAACCGTAAGCCAAAAACGGCATAAGACATTAAACTAGCACTAACCTCAAAAGCAAGCTACTTCTAGCTTAAGCCGATAATCCTGTCTTTACTCGTATTCAACTTCTATCTCGCGTTCTCATACGCTAGCAACATTTAGAATCTCGAAATAGGAGATTTGGTAGGGTTTAAGGCATTTAAGCTTAAGGAAAAAGGGAAGGAAACTAATGAAAACCGTCTGTTTTTAGCCTTAAAAGTCAAATTAAATGTCGCGTACGGAATTGGTACGCCCGTACCGACCCTAAACTCCTGACAAACCCAATTTCCTGCGAGCAACCGTATGCCCGTACCCTCATTTGGTACGCCCATACGCACTCGAAGTTACTGACAAACTAAAATTCCTGCGAGCACTCATCCGGCCGTACCTCCCTTTGGTACACCCGTACGCTCTCTAGGCCCTAAAATCCCTGTAGTTCCCCTGTCTCGTACGGCCGTACGCCCAATACGTACGCTCGGACCACTCCCTAAAATCCCACAACATGCCTTTTGGCAAGCCTAACTCATCCGTAATGATCCCAAACCTCCTAGCTAACCTGATACACACTTCTAAAGCATACCCAATCACATACACAAGCCATCCCTCATCCAACCGAGAAGACACGCTTCTCAATAAGACGATGACACACAATCAAGCACATAGAATTATACATAGCAATTCATAGCAACACATAAGCGTAAACCATCATCATGCATTCAAATACATCACATATACATATGACAATCCTACCATTCATCTACGCATACGTAAACATACATGCATAACTCCTAGGGTCTCTAGTGTGGGTGTAACAGACAAACGCTGAGTATAAAACTCAGTGGTGTTATAAAATGAGTAAATAATATGAGTACCGGTACTGTATCATTCTCTGGTTCCCGTAGGAACATAATATTTCTCTATGGTTCCATGATAGGAACCTATACTGTATGATTCCATAAAGGAAATTGATAATAACTGTATGACCTAGTATGTTATCAATGAATATTGCTCTGTATATCACTTTCTTTTCCCCCTTATATGCTCTGTATGATATGTCATGAATATGTCTATATGTATGGATGATTCATGATATGATGCATAACTCTTGCTTTAATGATCATATGCAACGATGATCATATATTACCTGTTACACCCGCGTTTAGGACCCTAGTAGTTTGTGTGTATTTGTATGATTGCTAGAATGTATGTATATATATGTGTATGTATGTAATTGATGGATATGATGTGATGTGGTTAATATGGGAATGCATGTTCGTTGGTGTGATGTATGTGTTCTATGATTTGGACGTTGAATTGTGAGGATGTTGCGGCGTGCTTATGATTTCTTAGGAGTGAGAGTGTTGTGAGTGAGTTTTAGAAGTGTTAATGTTGACAGGTGAGGTTGATGGGTGAGTTTGGGGTGAGGAAAGAGCATCAAGGGGATTTTTAGAGCGGTACGGGCGTACGGATTGGTCGTACGGTCGTACGAGGCAGGGGAATACAGGGATTTTAGGGCCTGGAGGGCGTACGGGCGTACCAAAGGGCGGTACGGCTGGACGTGAGCTCGCAGGAATTTTAGTTTGTCAGTACCTTTGAGTACGTACGGGCGTACCGTTGCTCGCAGGAAATTGGGTTTGTCAGAAGTTTTAGGTCGGTACGGGCGTACCAATATCCGTATGGCCGTACGCGACGTTTATTTGACTTTTAAGGGCTAAAAACAAACAGTTTTCCTTAGTTTCTATTCCCTTTTCTTAAGCTTAAACCCCCCCTAAACCCTACCAAAACTCCTACTTAGTGATTCTAAGTAATC
>CANYBF010225214.1:0-14586 GCA_948192965.1 Dalechampia spathulata | reverse complement strand
GCTTATTGATATCTGATGAATTGTGTGAATTGTAAAAGCTTTCATGCATGAAATGAATGATTGGTAATGATGTGATAATGCAAACATGCATGGAAAGGAAGGATGAATGGAAAATGAGAGAAAAGGAAGAAGGAATGAGGGCAGAGCTCAGCTCTGGGCACACTGGATCGTTATTGAATGAATTCCTACGGGAATTTTTAGATAATATCCTCCTGAGATGGGAGATGAGTCTCGAGACATATGGTAGGATTGAGTGCATGGCACTCTACGGATATATATATATATGGAATCTCCTGAGATGGGAGATTGATACCGGTACGGGATCCAGTGTGTGCAATAGGAATGTGTACATTACAGGAAAATAAGAGTGAATGAGTGAACGAGGAGTGAGAGTGAATGTCAGGAGCATTAGCATTTGCATTGCATACGATGCTCAGTTTGACATGTCCTGACTTGACGTTCGTAATGTATATGATGTTGATGATGAAATGTGATATGTTGTATTACTGTTTATATGTGTTTCTAGCACCACTGAGTTTATCTCAGCGTTTATCATTTGATGAACGTAGGTTCAGAGCCCACGGGAGAGCGATCAGAGAAGGATTAGAGGTCGTCAGCAGAGACGGATTGATCTCTACTCGGTACGAAACTCCTGAGGCATACTCCGGCTTCTTTTTGGTCGTGTAGCTAGGGTGTGGCAGTAGTTATGTTTGTATTGTACAATTATGTACCTTTGTATAGCTTTTGGTGGTTGATTGTATGCACTCACTTATTGTATAACAGGTTTTATATTAATGAAGTACGGTATTGCCTGTTAATGAATGTTGCATGAGTGTATGTTCATGGATCCTGGGTTTATGTATGTGCATCACGTTGTTTCCGCCACATAACCACCATTAGGCTTAGAGTGTGTCCCCATACGACGTAGCAACGATGTATCCCTGACGGTACAGACACTGGTCTTCATTTGGGGGCCGCTGTTTGTGTCGTGGGAGCATATCCTCTTGGGTATGGGCTGGGTGTGACATTTACCTAACTGCTTCTATGCATGATATAATGTTTGCTGTGTGTATATATACTAGATTTTAGTCATCTCCTAGGGAATCGCATTTGTGTGCTATGAAACGTATTTTTAAATTCTTGATTGGAATTATGCATTATAGCTTATTGTATGTAAAGAATGATTCATTTGACTTGACTGCCTATTCTGATGCTAATTTTGCTGAAAATGTGTTAGATAGGAAGAGTACCTCTGGCACTTGTCATTTCTTAAGTAATTGCTTGGTTTCTTGGTTTAGCAAGAAGTAAAATTATGTATCATTATCTACTACTGAATCTGAATACATATCCACAGGTTGTTGTTGTACTCAAGTACTTTGGATTCAACAATAATTAAGGGATTATAATGTTTGTATTTCTTGCACCTCCATTAAATGTGATCATACTAGTGCTATAAAGCTGTCTAGAAATCGAGTTCGATATTCTAGAACTAAGCATATAGATATTATGCATCATTTTCTACATGATAATGTGCAAAAAGGAACGGTTGTATTAGAATTTATTGATACAACTCACCAATTGGCAGATATTTTTACAAAACCCATTAGTGAAGAATGGTTAAACTTTATTAAACATGAGCTAGAAATGATAGATTGTTCATTTTTGAAGTAGGTGTACTTGGTGGACTTAGAAATTTTCAAGAAAATTCTTAAAATTCCTCAAAATTTTCTGATTTTTAGTCCCCGTACGGCCGTACCTGTTTCTGTATGCCCGTACGGCTCTTATGTCTTAAATTCCAAATTTTTGTTCAAGCTCTCGTACGACCGTACCATATCCTGGTACGTCCATACGCGTCCTGCTTCAAAAATTTTAAATTTTCAGCTGAAAGCTCTCGTACGGCCGTACACCTTACTCGTACGCCCGTACGAATAAGGAATTCCAACCATTTTTAGTTGGTATAACTATACGTATCACCCGTACGCCCGTATAATATATGAAATTTCAAGGTATTTTTTGCTCATACGACCGTATGCCTTGGCCGTACGCCCATACGCAACTTTAAAATCAGTTTTGAAACTAATTTTTCACATTCCAACTTCATTTTTCTCTCAATTTCTCTCTCAAATCTCAGCCAAATCCTCTAAAACCAGTCTCAAAACACTTCAAACTTTATTGCTCGTAATTTTGCTTGTCATTCTCGATTTGATTTACTTTTGTTCTTTCATTTTTAAATTTCAATTTTAACTATTTCATTGGCTTTTAACACTATTTTTAATTTTGATTTTCTGATCATTCTAGGTTGTTTTAGCTCTAGGTTCTTTAGAGTTTATTGCTTAGGATTATGTTTAAGTACTGTATGTCAAATTTTATAGATTTATGTGCAGGTACAGTTTTTGAGTTTTTTAAAACTTATCAAAACTCTGTCGAAATTGTAAAAATTTCTAATTTTTTTTATCAACTTATCTATTTTTACTTATTTTAGTTATCATGACTACTCCTAGTGATCACGGTGACTCTTCCTTACGGAGAGTTAAACGTACAGTCCTTGTAGGCTCTGGCCCTCGAGGTGGCGTTACCCCTACTTCTGTAGTTAGGACTTCCATTCTGAGTGAGAAGGTTTTCTCTCACTCTCATTTTACATGTCATCCTACTCTCCATCATACCGGATTGGAGGATGACATTCTGTGATATTTGACCAATGTAGGTTGGTTAAATTTTGCATTCCTTCTTAATCACTTTATTCAGTCTGTAGCTCTAGAGTTTTTATAGACTTTTTCTCTGTTTACCTCTTTTTCTTGCACTTTCAGACTTTTCTGGAGACATCATTCTCTTTTTGCCTTCGAGTTTGATGCTCTCTTTAGTTTCCACACTGATGGCATTTCAAATGTCAAATATGCTGTCTTTGATCGTAATTCTTTCTAGAGGGATATTGCCCTTGACACTTCTTTCTGCCCTTCTCGATAGAAGGCATCCTGCCTCAAATCTCCTCCTCTTTTCTATTGTTATAGACTGATATCCTATCTTATTTTTGGGAGATCCAAGTCTAATGACACCATCATGGGCCTTGACCTTATTTTTCTTTACTGCATGGTCACAGGTACCCCTATTCAGTCTGGACGCTGGCTTTAGACCTCTTTCCATGAGGTTAGCACTCAGAAGCAGCCTGGCAGGGCTATTCTTTTTGGACCTATCATTCACCACATCTACTAGCAGCTACATGCCTTTCCCTCTACTCACCCCTCCCCTGGATCGAAAGGTCCTAATCTTGACCTGTCGTTTATTGAGCACTCTATGCTCCTTGAACATACCCCTGATGATGAGTTCGTCATTCACCCTTGAGTACATTTTTAGATGACTCGACCATCTTCAGTCATTGGGCCTTCCTAATAACACTGTTTCTCTTTACAGACAACATGCGTTGAAGGTCTGTTAGCGCTTGCAGGTTTCACTTCCAGATGACACACCTG
Source organism: Dalechampia spathulata (assembly GCA_948192965.1). Taxonomy (NCBI): domain Eukaryota; kingdom Viridiplantae; phylum Streptophyta; class Magnoliopsida; order Malpighiales; family Euphorbiaceae; genus Dalechampia; species Dalechampia spathulata. Next base: position 11,119 of record CANYBF010225214.1, on the reverse strand, counting down.
TAGCGTGGCTTGATAGATCTTCTTCATCTACTACTATTCTTGATCCTCCTGCTCCAGCTGCCATTTCCACTGCTGCTCCAGCAGCTACTACCTCTATAGATTCTATTTCTCAGCAGCTTACTATTATCATTGCTCGACTTGATCGCTTGGATACTTTTGAGTGATGCTTTGACCAGATTGATTAACAGCACGGACATCTTACTCAGCAGTCAGCCTCTTTTGATCAGTAATTTACTCAGCATGTTGCTGATTTTCATGAGTTCCAGACTTCTACTTTTGAGACTCTACACTCTATCAGTGTCATGATGGATCCTTTTGTTATTCCTCCACCGAGTCCACCTCCTCCTTAGGACCCACAGTGATCATTTTGATGTTGTCAAAGAGGGAGATGTTTTAGTGGAGATTTTAGTTTTGATTTTCAGTATTGTTATTTCTTTTCTTTATTGCTCTGACTATTGTATTGGATATCTTTTTGACTTTATATTTATCTAGCATATGATGTTTATTTAGTTCATTATCCTATCATGTTTATTTTCATTGTTGCTTATTGTCATTTATTCTGATTACAACTGATATGGATAATGCTCTGATTAAATCATTCTGTTTATGTTGATTATATGATTATATGTATTTCTCTGATCATTTGATTCTGTTTATTACTTTGATCATATGTTACATTATATGTTTACTCTGATTTCCATATTTTCTCCTTTCCTTTGTGCTTGATTGATTAATTGTAATTTCATGGCATGAATTCTAAAACAAAGGGGGATAATTCTAAAATTTTTCAAATCAAAATTTCATTTAACTATGTTTTTGCAAATTGAACTTAAATTGATTGTCAACATCAAAACGGGGGAGATTATTAGACCCATGATTTTAATGTGTGTGTTACATATGAGTCAATTTAAGTTATTTGCCATTTTTAAGTATGTTTTTGTGATTAGTACGGGCGTACCAAATTGCTTTGTGTTTTTGTATGGGTGTATGGCTAACCGTACTAACTTAGTATTGTTTGCTTGAGCTTGGTACGGGCGTACCATTACTCGCATGAATTTGGTTTGTCAGTAAACCTGTTATGGTATGGGCGTACCATTGGTGGTACGATTGTACGGTTGCTCGTAGGAAAATTATTTATTAGGAAAAATGTTTTAGTACGGGCATACCAATGAATGGTATGGTCATACCTAATTTCCCTTTCATTTTTCAAAGTATCTTTTTGAATTGGTACGGTCGTACTATGTTTGGTACGACCATATGTGACTTAGTAGAAAGGTTTTAAACCCTTTCTAACGGTTCTTTTAGACATAGAACTTTCATATCCTTCAATCTAACGGCTAGTTTTGTAGAGCAATTAATTCCTTGAGCTTTTTTCTTCAAGAACAAGTAAGTTTACTTGTATTATTGTCTTTTGACAATTGTAAACTCTCAATTGATTGTATTTCCATAACCTAAGAGTTAGATTTTTATTATTATGGATTGATGTGTGATTAATGCTTGGTGCATTAATTTGTAATTAAGAGTTTGTGAGATTGATTGTTGTAAAGGTTTGAGTGTGAGCTTAAAAACACTGGGGTTAGGATTCATTTGAAAAATCCTTTGTTGTAATTGATTTGATTTTAGTGGAACCGTAAGTTGAGACTTAGGAGAAGTGGATGTAGGCAAGAGTTAGTGTCGAACCATTATAAACCACTGCATGTATTGCCATTTCTGCAGGGATTTCAAAAATGTTTACAAATTATATTTTATACAACTTCAAATTTTAAAGAAACAAGTATTTACAATATATTTTACTAAACATAATATTTGATATGTAAGGATTTACTACAAGGATATGATAGGTATACAAAAAGTATACAATATGGATACAAAAAGTTTATAAATTATATTTTGTATGACTTTGAATATTAAAGATACAGATGTTTATATTATATTTTATGAAATATAATAATTAATATGTAAAGATTTACTGTAAGTATACGACAGTTACATAAGAAGTATACAAAATGTTTTAAAAATTATATTTTTTACGAGTTCAAAAAATTAGAGATATAAATATTTACAGTATATTTTACAAAATATAAACTTTAGTATGCAATGTTTACTATAAGAATATAATTGATACACAATAGGGATACAAAATGTTTACAAGCAGAATATAACAATTACATCAAATACTCATAATCTAGTTATTTGTCATAATATTTATAATAAAGAAATAAAAATAAACTTCCTCACAAACTAAGATCTATGATAGACAAATGTATCACTCTTCATATATGTAAGTATATATCTTATACATGAGGAAAAATAAATTCCAACTTTGTATTAAAAATTACAAGAGCTTTGGATATACAATTTACTGCTCGTTTTCAGAACAATCAAGAAACAAATCAGTCATTTGTCTTTCAAGTCATAACATCTATTTTTAAACCAATCATACTAAAAAATAAAAAATAAAAGTGGTTTCCTTAAAAACCATTCTTCTCTTAACTGCACTGCACAACACACCAGATATTATAAACAGTAATACAGTCAAATATCAATCACTGGTAACAGAAGTTATTTAGGATCCTTGATGTTTGATTTAGACCAAATTATTTAATAATAATTAGACCAAATTATTTATGATCAATTAATATAATTATTAATTTACTTCCTCAACGAAAAATTATATTAAGAGACCAACATCCTTTACCATCTTTTAAGGTGCCTAATTTTCTAAAAACCTAAAACCACTTTCTTTTTTTATATTATCTATATTATATAATAAAAACATTATTATTATTAATTTATATATATATATATACATACAAACAAAATGATTTTTTTAAAATAATAAATTTTGTTGTAAAAATAACAAAATTTTAAATAAATTTAAAGTGGATTTTTTATCAGCTAAATAAAATTAAAATAAATTAATGATTTAATAAATTTTTTTAAAATATAATATTTTAAAATAATCTTATCATTTTCAATTGATTTTTAAAAAAATTGTTATATGTACCTAATTGTTTAGGATAATTACTATTTGGCTTATAATAACTTATATGACGTAGAATTTTAAAAAATTATATATAATTTTAAATAAATTAATTTAAAAATAATGTTAAAATAAAATATTTTTTATTATAAAAATAATTAAACTTAAAACAAAACAAGAAGTTTGCAAAGGCGTGAAGCAGGTTTTTAAAGCAGTGGATACATGTATATTGTTATAAAAAATAAAAAATAATAATTTTAAAAAATAGAGAAATAATAAATAATTATTAAAAGTAATTTAAAAAAAGAAAAAGATTGGTTAAGATAAAAAGATAGAGAAAGAAAAAAAGATATGAGAAATTGAAAAAATGATATGAGATATTGATGAAAAGTGGGTATTTTTTTTAAAAAAATTCAAAATACTTTAGTTTTAAAAAAATTAGATAGATTTGAAAAAAAGAGTTTTTAAAATTGAATTTTTAAAAATACAAAATAAAAAATTGAGTTTATTCTCAAATGTAATTTGAGTTGGGCTCTGAGCCTGAAGGCAGCGAACGTTGGGCTTAAAGCCCAATTACGTCAGGAATTTGGAAAAAGAAACAGAAATAAAAAAGAAAGCAAGTGTAAGAAATGGTTAATAAATAATAAGGACAATTTCAACTCTAATTTTCTGAAATCCAATTTTCGTTGTGTGCTTGTTTGCAAGAAACTAAAGAGGGGGAGAGATGGATTTAGATGAGTGGATAGCGAAGGTGAAGGAAGGACAGCACCTTTTAGAAGACGAGCTTCAGCTTCTTTGTGAATATGTAATTATTTCTCTCTCTTTTGTTCTCTCTATATCTATCTAGGGTTTTCGGTCCTCCTCTGAGTTCAAATTAGGGTTTTTTTTTTGTTTTTTTACCTATAATTTCGAATATTTTTGTTGTTTTGAAAATGCAATACAGGTGAAAGAGATCCTCATCGAGGAGTCCAATGTGCAGCCCGTCAACAGCCCTGTTACTGTCTGCGGAGATATTCATGGACAGTTTCATGACCTTATCAAACTTTTCAACACTGGTGGTCACGTTCCTGAGACTAATTACATTTTTATGGTAATCCCAGATCGTTCACTGATTGCCTGCTATTCCCTAATTTGTTATTCTCCTGCCAACGTTTCTTGATCTTTCTTCATGCTTTTGTCAGGGGGATTTTGTTGATCGAGGTTACAATAGTCTTGAAGTTTTTACTATTCTTTTGCTTCTTAAAGCAAGGTACTGCTTTATATTGTGCTTTTTATTTTGCAATTCCCACGTAATGAATCTGCAATTGGAGTATATGAACTTTCTTGTTATGCTTCTAATCATAATTTTTGCTTGGCATGTGTCAATAAAATGGTTGCTACTTGCAAGCTTTAGCAGCTAAGTGACGCATGTCATTAGCTGCAGCCATATTTTTGGGCCATGTAATATATTTTATCCAACAGAATGTAATTTTTGAAAGATTACCTGTAGTACTTGAGTACTTGATTTGGCCCTTTTTAATGCTTTTAATGGTGTTCTATTTATAAAGAAAGTTAGGATAATTAGAAGGCAACTTGACCTAATCTGTTTTTGGTGAGTAATAGACTTTTGAGATATTTGTATGATTTAATTGCTAAAATGGTGTTTTTATTCATCTTCCATCGTTCTGCCAAATCGCAGATTCAAAGAAGTAATTTTTTGTTCACTATTATGGGTTGTGGTGGTTTTTATTCATCTTCCATCTTTCATGATACTTGCCTGGTTTTCTAATGCTAATATTTTAAATAGTTCTTTCTTTTTCTTTTTGGTGGCTGTATTCTAGGTATCCAGCTAATATCACACTCTTGCGTGGAAATCATGAAAGCAGACAACTAACTCAGGTGTCTATCTGTTAAACCATGTTTATTTCTTCACGGATCTGATGATGAATCTAGAAAATAATTATTCAAAGCAATCAGATGCAGATGATGTTAATGAGGTTTGATTGTAATATTGTGGGGTGGATGGGATGTCATGTATCAATAGGTAGAGTAGGTATTAATATTTTCTTTAATGTCTTGCACACATTCCTTAATAGCTAGCTAGACTCAACATTTGATGTTAAATTTGTTTGGCTTTTGAGATATGACACAATAAAAAGCCGCTCCATGTTTTGGGGAGAGAGAAATAAAAGTTCGTTTAAAATTTTGGAACTATGCACAGGAACTGATACTACTTTTCAAGAAAATATCCTTTATTTGCTATGGTATTTCTTCCAAAGCTCAGTTATTTCTTTAGTTCTGCAGTTATTACAATGAAAAAGAGAAGTAAACCTTGTTGGAACTGGATCAATGATCCTATACTTTCAGCAAGTGATCCCTGAAATATTGTGACACTGTTTTGGTCTATGACATGTCGTGATGTTTTTTTATTAGGTCTATGGTTTCTATGATGAGTGCCAGAGGAAGTATGGGAATGCAAATGCATGGCGGTACTGTACTGATGTTTTTGATTATCTAACACTCTCAGCAATTATAGATGGCACTGTAAATCTCTTCTCACTTCCTTTGTTGACGTTTCTTGCATATTTTTTTCTATACCTTTGACTAAATTGGCTTGCATATTTTTTGCATGGCATTTTTTTTCTTTTTTTATTGGTTTGTATTTTTTTGTATATGTAGATTTCTTTCCTTTTTTATCCGCATGGCCTTAACTTGTAGTATGCATCTTTTTGATCTTATAGGTGCTTTGTGTCCATGGTGGTCTCTCTCCTGACATTCGAACAATAGATCAGGTGCTGCTTTCCTCTCATTTGTCATGCTTCTGATAGAATCCTTTGGTTCTTTACTAGATTTGATTTGAAATGATAATTGATCACAAATTGTGTTACTGACTTTTGCTTCATGTTGAAGTTGTGAAGTGTCAGATGAGGATATATATTTATCAGTTTTTGGATTAGTTACTATTTTCTTCATGAACTTATATCTATTTGTGTGTTTGTGTTTATTGCAATGCTATAATAACAAGATATTGTACTGTTTTTTTTGTTAAACTGAGTCTTTATGGAAGACAAGTTATAAAAGAATGTTAGGTTTCAAAAAGATTTCCAATATTCTTTAAGAGTCCCTACCACTAAAACTCTAAGTTTATTTAGTTTCATCCCTATTAAATAAATAATATAATTCAATATCGAAGCTTAAAAATTTAAAAAGGTTTTTATTTTAGTTAATTAAAAACTTGAAAACTCGAAGATTTAACACCATTTGCAATTATATATTTGTTATTAATTTTTCTCAAAAGAAATAATTTTAGTTTAGTGATTTTGTGATAGTGCAAAATTATGTTAAATATTTTATGCAAATTGTTGTTTTGTTGTTTTTTTAGTTAGTAATATGTTTCAATGTATACAAGTTAATCCAATTATATCTTTATTTACTTGTTGACAATTACATGCAAATAGTTTATGTCCATTAAATTAGAAACATGAATTTATTTGCTTATTGTTCCAAACCTCAAGGTGGGTTAATAGCTCCTCTAGTTTTTGACAAAGTTTAAGTTTGTTTCTTAACATTATTTAAGAACAATTTTTAAAAGAATGCTTAACAATGTGTCATGTCCAAAAGGGCTTTGGCTTAGCTAATGAAAATTAGCGTATAAGCATTATGTGTTTGTAAGTTAATTTCAACTTATAAATAGTAAAAGCTTTAATTAATTGTGTTTTGGGTTAAAAAATTTATATGTAGCTTATAAGTAGTTCATTTATTTAGTAAAGAATGACTTGTAAGTAAAATTATTGCTGAAATGACTAGTAAGGATTTAAGTATTTGATTATATAATAAAATCATATTCATTCACTTTTTATTATAGTTATATTAAACTTTATTTATATTATATTAAAAAATAATTTATTTCATATTTAAATATATAAAATAGTTAAGATATACAAGATTTTAATAAAAATATATTAAAAAGATTAACAAAAGTATTTTAAAAGAAAATATAATATTTAAAATTTATAAAAAAAATCATAACAATGATATCAATAAGTCGGTTAAAATTTATAATTTTATGTAAGTAGTTATGTATTTGGTTAAAAAATTTAGAGTAGTTGATAAGTAGACATGTTTATTAAAAAATGACTTATAAGTAAAATTATTATTGAAATGATTAATAAGGATTTGTTATTTTATTATGTAATAAATCATGTTCATTATATTTTTTGATTGTAATTATATTAAACTTTATTTAAATTAAATTAAAAATAATTTAATTTCATATTTAAATAAATAAATAATTAAGGTATACAAAAGTTTTTGAAATTTATAAAAAAAAAAAATTAATGCAAGTATTTTAAATAAAATTTATAAAAAAATTATAACAATGATATCAATAGGTCTGTTAAAATTTATAATTTTATATCATCTACAAAATATTTCAGACCTTTTAAAATAGAAAAATAAATTTATATATTTAAATAAGGTGATAAAATTAAAAAAAAGTAAATTAAATGTTTAAAGGTAAAGATAATATAATAAAACTTTTGGTCAAACTAGAATGGAAAGCTGGTCTCCAATTTATTATTTTTAGCTTATAAGCTCAAATTATAAACACTTTAGCATCTTAAAACAGATGCACCCGACCTATTTATAGCTTATAAGTTGGTTTGCTCAACTTATAAGTTTAGATAAACCCCCTTAAGATCAGGTATGATGTAATGTATTTCTCTAATAGGGAGGTTGACTAAGGTGTTTGACCTTGTATATGTGGTTTACAATAGCAATTGTTAAATTAAATGAGTTTACTTGCTATTGGTAGTTATAGTAGGAGATGTAGTTGGAAAATTTCGCAGTTGTGTATATTTTTTCTGATCTGCTAGTTCTTTATCATTTACTTATAGGTTGTGATATGTACTCTTACACTTATCGATTACTTGTCAGATTAGGGTAATTGAACGGAATTGTGAAATCCCACACGAAGGACCATTCTGTGATCTAATGTGGAGTGATCCAGAAGATATTGAAACATGGGCAGTTAGTCCAAGAGGAGCAGGATGGCTATTTGGATCCAGGGTTACTTCTGAGGTAATTTTTCTCCGACTCAGCTTTAATAAAATAATTTCCTATCTTACATTTCTTCTTTGTCCTGCAGTTTAATCATATTAATAATCTTGATCTGGTTTGTCGAGCGCACCAACTTGTACAAGAAGGTCTTAAGTACATGTTTCAAGACAAAGGCTTAGTAACTGTAAAGACCCTGAACCATACGTGCTTCTATGGTTGTCAAATATATTTATGCAATTTGTGAAAATAGTTTTACTCAACTTTTGCAGGTTTGGTCTGCACCAAATTACTGTTACCGTTGTGGGAATGTAGCTTCTATATTAAGCTTCAATGAGAACATGGTAAGTACCATGAACTTACCATTTTTCTGGTGGATGACGAAGGGATATATAAGTTGAGATTGATATGTATGGAATTTCTGATGGCTTGGCACCCTAAAACATATGTTTCAGTTCAACACTGATAGATAGGAAAGTAAAAATTACCTTGTATGCAAAGACCTTGCAAAATGAGGACAACGTTTCATTGTTACAGGATCACCAAGTCTCTGCTATCTTTACAAATAATTAACAATAGTTTGTTAATTAACACTATTCCAGATTGGTGTGGGCCTTTGATGATGCCATAAGCTTTTAGCTGATGATTATAAAATGCACTCTTTGTAGTGCGATGGGAGGAATTTCTTCTTTATGTTTTTTTGTACCTAATATATTGTAAACCTAGTATGATGGTTTGTGCGCCTGTGTTATCATGAAATTTAACTAAGGGTTGCCCATGCGTTCTTTTGATTTAGTGGTTTATTTTAGTTGTCTTTGATGAATGGGAATCATATTGATGGATATTGTTTTATGTGGTTTTTTTTCTCCAGGAGAGAGAAGTCAAGTTTTTCACAGAAACGGAGGAGAACAACCAGATGAGAGGGCCAAGGACAGGAGTTCCTTATTTCTTATGACGAGGGATAATTTGCTGCATTACCTGTAAAATTGCTGAGGAGTCACTGTGACTCCCTATCTCTTATTGCTTATGGAAAAGAGTTGTAATGAGAGCCGGTAGAATATCACGGTAGAGTACGTCCGCATTACATGTTTTGCAGGGTGGACCTTACATTTCCTTGGGTGGACATTTTCCATCCACTTGAGGCTGCTTTTGAGATTGTGGCTTGTGTAGTAGAATCCGTAATTGTTGCATTGTTTTATTAGATGATTTCCGTTTTACTGTTGCAAGAAAAATTCTATTTAAAATCCTTATACATCTTATGCCTGTATATTAGTCATTTATGTTACTTGGCTACATTCAATGGCATATGAAATTTTATGTTTGATGTGCAGCCGAATGGAGATCCAGTTTACAGACATGCTGTTTATGGATGATAAGAGCTGTAAAATTCTGCTCGCCGCTTACACTAGAATGGGCGTTCAGTTGTATCACACTGCCATCGGATGTTTCTCGATTCTAAATCTAAACTTCAATATTAATATTTTACATTATTTTTCTCGTCGAACAACTATATTATTTGTCAGTAACAATGAGCACTGCAAATGCAATAACATAGAGCTCTGAAAAAATGAAGGGAAAAAAGTAAGCACATCAAGACCAAGAAGATTCAAGATCACAAAACATGCTCCTGCTGTTTAATAGAAATAACCTTAGATTATTTCTAATCAGCTAAAATTCGGATATTAGTTTGCATTTGGTCATGGAAAATTTGAATATTTCTGGCTCTTAAAATATAGTAGATCAAGGTGCAAAATGAAAATAATGATGGAATTAATTTTATATTGTAGATTAAGTTAGTTGGATATTTATGAGAGAGAGTTTCGATATATTTGTAATAATTTTTAATGTTCTAGCTGATAAAAGAAAGTACGTTGAGTATGTGAAATGCTGTGAAAAGAAAAGTGAAAAAGGATAAAGCTTTGCGCACAATATCATTACATGACCGTTTTATGGATTTTATCGAGCATGGGTATGTTTTATTTTATATGATACTGGTAGTTGTCAGAATGTGATATCTAAAAGTAATGAAACTGAAATGAGTTATTAAAATGATTTATTTGAAATAAGCGTCGTTTTACTCAACATTTATATGCATAATTGATATGGGATTGATGGATGCTCCTTTATTTTCTTGAGGTTGAAATCAATTACATAGATTATTCCCTTGTACAGAGGTAAAGACGGATTATCCGAAAATAGTGCTCCTTCCAACCAAGTTAAGATCGATGTATACACTACAAAAAATGTGGGAAATAGCGACGGCAATTTACCGTCGTTAAAAGGGTATTTGCCGTCGCTATATCATATAGCGACGGATTTAGCGACGGTAAAATTCCGTCGCTAAACCATTTGACGCTAAATTAACCGCGACGGATTAGCGACGGCTTAGCGACGGAATTGTATGCCGTCGCTATTCCGTAGCTATTTAGCTACGGAATAGAGACAGCCAATTCCGTCTCTATTCCGTAGCTAAATAGCTACGAATAGCGACGGAATATGCCGTCGCTATTTAGCTACGGAATAGAGACGGCATATTCCGTCGCTAATCCGTAGCTATTTAGCTACGGATTAGCGACGGAATCGGCTGTCGCGATTCTGTAGCTATTTATTTCCATTATATTCAATATTTTAAATATTATTTCATTATAATGTAATATTCATTGAGTAATATTCATTAATATTTATTTCATTATATTCAATATTATTACACCATTCAATATTTTAATTTTTTTTAAATTATTTAAAATTGGATATGATTATAATAAAATTTTAATTAGTATTATACTTGAATTTTTAATTAAAATTAAAAAAAATTAATATTACTCAAAATTCGGCAGCATTCCCTCTGTAATATGAAGATCTAATAATTTGATACCTGTTAAAAACAACACTTCTATAATAATCACATCAATCATTCAACAATTTCTCCACAGTCCATAAATAAATATCAATAATCATTTATACTCCAAAGTTCACCATTCAATATAAATAATCACAGTACAACATAATTAAAGTTTAACAAAATAAATTAAAAGAGTAAAGTAAACAAAATAACAAAATAAGAATATAAAACAATACATCATTGAGGAGCATCAGTACCAG